>JAJLWW010000054.1:0-141996 GCA_030570935.1 Geotrichum klebahnii
CTGTCAGGGGTTTTTTCACTACCACCATCGGTGGCAACAACACCATCGCCACCATCAACTTCCAATCCATCCGGGTGGTCAGGATTGTCAGGATTATCAGGGTTATCAGTAATATCAACTTCAATAGGTTCAATATTCATTGCAACGTTTTGTTCGTCGTCGTTCGCCATCTTCAAATCCCTATGGTAATAGTTTGTTCGTCCCGAAGATCCAAAGCAGGTGAAACTTGCCGTAATTCTGATGTCAGTCAGACTCGATTCCTGACATTTCACAAATAAGCGTCAGTGGTTTAGCGGTAAAATTCGTCGTTGCCATCGACGAGCCCCCGGTTCGACTCCGGGCTGACGCAGGATGTTCAGGCAATCTGGCCGAGTTGGTCTAAGGCGTAGGATTAAGGTTCCTATCTCTTCGGAGGCGAGGGTTCGAATCCCTCGGTTGTCACACATCTTTTTTGATATTTGAGCAGAGGTACCTTGGTGCCGGAGATAACCAGGGCCATGAAATTCTTGCATCTTATAATTGGCTAGACAGATATGGGGTAATGTATTAAGTATTAGAAGAAGTTTACATATCATAAACTTTCTTGAAATATAATTTTTAAGACGAATTGACCCGTTATTTTTTTTGCTAAGCATTAATCAGTAACGTAGGTAAAATGTAAAGTCATTACAATTGATTAATATTAAGATTCAGCCAAAGTTCAAGATAAAAAAACATGGGATAACAAATATGTCCAGGATGCTATCATTGTTGGAGTTCAAATTCATAGCTTTAATCCTTGCTTTCCTTATTATTAAAGATACGGTCAAAAGAAAGAGGTGAGTTGATGTCGTCCACCTTGACCGGCAATAAGATCAAAAAAACTCCCATGACTCTTTGCTTGATTTAATTTATTTAGTACGAAGCTCAATGGCTATCAGATCTAATATCTTGGCAATCCGTTGTCTATGGTAAACTTTTGTGACAGACAAATCAAATATTTCTCGAATTTTCACGTTGTGCCACTATTTGATAATAAGATCCTTTGCACAGATATTGTCAAAGAGTTTAAACTCAGATATAATTATTTTATCGCCCTGTAATGGCTAGTAAAAGTACAACTGCATATAGAACTGAAAATGAAAATGGATCAAAACTTTACCAAATTTCAGGTAATTGATATATCGTGAAACTCACATACGCATTCAGAATAATATTAATGTAAGTGAATATTTCATATAGCATAATTGTTGCATCAGCTGAGCTATTACTGTTGGAATAAGAAAAATATGTGTTGGTATATCATCAGCACACATGAAATCCGGTGAAAGAAGAAAAGGAATAGTTAGATGCCTAGTTCCAAAAGCTTTATTACATTCCTTTAAGTTATGCTTTTAAACTGTCACCTAACCGGGCCAAATAAGAAATATAATTCTGCTAATTGAACAGTTTACTTTAGTCTGAAGACTTAGCATGAGCAACTCAAACTAGTCTAAAGTAAGTCTAAAATTTCTTTTCCAGGAATACGTGATCAAGTACTGTTTTGCCAAAGAAATATTATTTTGCCTTCATCTTTGTCTTATTTCTGGAAACCCGTATTCCTGCTCCACAGTACTAAATAATTCAATGTAAACAGACATAACCATACATTATGGACATGTGGTTTTAAGAATAACGCGGTGGTGCATGAGCTCTCTCTTTTTGACTTTGTTTCGGTAATTAATCATTAACCGAGGAAGAATTTTTTGTCCCATAATCGTGTGTCATAGATTTTTATTTGATGATCAGATAAGTCCTAATGAGGAATTAGCAACCAGCGTTGTGTTGTTTTTTAAGGTTAACAAGTCTTTAATTGGTCATAACTAAAAGTAGAATATTAGTTTTCATTTGAAATTTTCACACGTGTTACAAAGTATAATTGGTGGAAACATACCAAGCATTTGGCAGGTCTGAGGAAAGCATTGAGCGTAATGCTTGTAGAATGTACGGGTACCTTACGTTATTGTCCTTTATTACCGGGTATTACGGTGTTTCTCCACCTTTTTTCTTAGCCCTAGAATGGTGAAGTTGAAAAGAATATATCAATTCTTTTGTTAGGCCCCAAGTCTAGATGTAATTCGATTCATGTTTTCAAAGCTCATACACTAGATAATATCATTTTAATTGATTATGTATACACTCAAGTTAACAAGCAAAAGATGATACCTATGTAGTTTATTCCAAGATATCAACTTATATAGAATTACTGTTTGCGTTCAAAGACCAATTCATCCAGCTTGATTTTAACTTGGGAAGCCATTCTAAGTAATCACTAGTTATATAATATCAAAATACTGCCAAGAATAAATCAAAGTAAGAACTTGAAGTGAAAACGAGATGCCGGCTATTGGAGTGAGTTTCATTTCACAAATTCCAAAAGAGATAATATTCAATACAAAGAAATAAAGTAATTAAATCAATATTTGATAATCAATTAAGTTTAACTAGTTAAGAAACCCATTTCTATATACAAGTGATGTTGCATCATGAAGTAAGTGTAACGTAGTCTTTTAAATTCCAAGGCTGATAAAACTTGAAAATAATTTCAGTAAGTATTATTATTGAGATAATTAGCTTAACAATTTTTATGTCTTGATATTATAATATGATAATTAACTTGAACAAATTTAGTAAAAATCAAATGATATTATGTATTTGAAAAATCTATACGAACTAATTAATTCTTTTTGTCTTTTTTAAATATATCTTTTTGTCTTTTTTAAATATATCTGTCAAAATATTATTTTTGATTAAATTTAAAATCGTATCATCACCCGAATGGTTCAATTAATCCTGATGAGAAAGTTTCTCAGAAGCTTTTAGTATTTGAAAGTCCATGATAGCTTTTGTGATATCTAATGAACTTGATTTTCTCATTTATGAATAGAAAGAGTTAATGGACGAATATTCACTCGAAAATTTGGGCTACAAAAATTTCTATATAAGGAGGATTAACTTCCTTTGAATATTCTTTTTATTTCTCAACCAATTCCAAACAAACTCTGAGAACTTTTACTTTTCAAACACTTTTCCTACTATCAAAACAATAACAATGAAATTTTTTGCTACTATCACTACTCTGGCTCTTACTGGAGCTGCTTATGCTATGCCTTTTGCTGAATCCATGGCTCAGCTTCCTGGTACTACTATTGAGTGCCACATTGCCTGTGGAAATGCCATTCTTGAGTCCCGCAAGTGTGAACAAATTACGGATACTGACGCTGAATATGAGGCCTGCCTTTGCACTGCTGGTTCTGGATTTATGGAACGCATTGACGACTGTCTTTACTGTGGATGGCCATTATGGAGCGCCTACTCACCTTACCTTACTGAGCCTCTCCTGACCTGTGACCTTCCCATTGAGCCCACTGGACCTCTATCGTTTTCAGTTCCTCCTCCTTCTGTTACTACCTACACCTACACTCCTCTTGCTACAAGTCCCTAACTTGAAAGTGAAGTAAACATATTGATATGATTCCGTCAATCCAAGTTTTTAAATATACTTTTATGTACTTGATATAACCAAATTTTAAACCTTTAAACTTCCAATTAAGAATCCACCAAATCCGACTTAATATAATTTTTGGGCACTAAAAGCCAGGCCTCAGGGTAAGGCAAGAAAATAGTACAATTACTGAATTAAGTCTAAATCTATGGCCATCTGATTTTTTTCAGCTTCAACACCTGAAAGACAAACCCCTTAACAAAAATTGAAATTCTCTCCAACTATTGACCATAGATATAAGCTAAATCAAAAATTCCAAGCATTTTTCTAAAATAAGTTTATCTTATTCACTTTCTTGAAATTAAATAAGTCCATATGGTGTTTTGTATATCGATCATATATGGGAAGATTGACAAATCTTTCATAGTCCCACTAATTATTGAGCTTGGACCAAGTCCTCACAACTTATAAAACAAGGTAGAAAAAAGTATTGTTAATAAAAGGCGAGCAGTTATTAGAGATGAGCATGATCTGAAATAATTAAATTTCTAATGCACTTGGACATAAAGTAGTCAATATCCCTAGTTATAAATTTAGAAAAAGGTCCAACTAGCCAAAGATCTTAGAGCAACAAGACACAGAAATATATTGAGGGTTAATGCATATGTTGCTAACCAAGAGACTGCAGGACTCATTAATATACTACTGTTTTTATTTTAATTATTTCATTTTATCAAATCATGCCCTTTATACAAGAAGGTCGAGACACATAAAAATATATATATCAAAGGTAATATAAATTTGCGCGTCGATGGTTGAAAATATTAACCATTTTTTAAAACAATATATCTATTCATATCAACCATTGTGAGTGAGATGAGGGAATTCTTCTCAGCATTTGAGCCGGCTTCAGGGACTGGTGGCAAAGGCAGATACATATTAATTAAACAGCCAGAATCTGTAGTCAGGTAACAACTATCAATGCAGAAAGATTTTCAATCAGAATTTCTACTGCATGTCAATTTCATGGGGCACACGGCTAGTTAGTGTCCCTTCCCTTACAACTTTAGTCATTTCTGTGACCCCATCTGCAGCAACAGTGAGAGTTCAATTTTAGTCAAATGGAATAAATTATTATTATGTACTAGCCAAAAGAATTAAGACAAAATTAGGGCATATTAGGCTATATACTGGATGTGCAGTATCAAAATACGCTACTGTAATATCAAGTTAGCCAAGTAATGAGTAAAAATGGTACATATATATTAAAGAGTGACTCACCAATATTTAATGACACTAAAATTAAGTGAAATTTAGAAGCTTTAAAAAGTTTCAAGTGTTACAATGTTCATAAGTACCTCAAGATACCTGCCATTCTCCTTGTACAATATTGAAAGCCACTCCAGACGTTAAATGCCGTTCACATACCAGTTTCTAAAGAATAAAACACAGTTCAATACCTCTATGTATAATGATAACAATGTAATTTTCTGTAAATCTATTTAATCCATTCTTAAAAATCGGTTAATTTAAAAATGATTTTTCAGTAGAATATTCTGCTTATGGCAAATGCCTTATGCTCAATATCGAGTGTTCCTTGTGGCCCAATGGCAAGGCGTTCGCCTACGATTTCTTACGAAACGTGAGCTTGGTCACAGCGAAAGATTCCAGGTTCGACCCCTGGCAAGGAAGCTTTCTTTTTTCAAGTCTAAAAAAAGAAGGCCCTTTAAGGTAGTTTATTAGCAGTTAATGACTAATTTCATTTCGTGATTCATTTTATGTGTGTTAAATATGTATGGCCGTTCATTGAATGCAAGAAACCAAGAAGATTTAAACAGTATTTGCACTTCCATTATTCTTAAAAACTCGACTCAAGTAATTTAATTGTAGACAAGGTGTTGCAAAGTTAAAAAAAAAAAAAAAAAAAACGAGATAAGGTAAAGATGAGCGGCACTATGACTAAAGCAAAATTCTAAGTAGTAGAGCTCAGTGAATACTTGGAAAAGTTTGTTAACATGTACTTAAATGCAGACTCTTTCTTTATTTCTTTTCACATAAAAGATAACTAATAAAACGATAGAAAGGTACTTTTTAACGAACATTATATAGCTCCAGGGTGCTCAAAAAATTTGAATTATATGCCATGGCGTATAGAACTCTGAGCCATAAAGTAGAAATCTATGATTATGATATGCCACTTTACAAAGCCATGCACTATATATTTCAAGAAATGTGGCAATTATAACAATTCTACAAAATAATTATAAGCTAACAATTAAGCTGAAGATGTTGAAAAGACTTGGATCTCTCCTTTTTATCATTGTGCTAACTTAACAATGGTCAAATAGTTGTATTTTCCATCCGACCTGTGTTATTCATATGCGTCTACAAATATGACTTTTACATGGCGATTTAGATCAGTTTATTAATACAAGTGTGTATTACACTCAATGAGACTTTTAAATTAGCTTTTGAAAAAGTAGCTGGTAATATAACATTTTTGGATTCAGTTTAATGCTGACCATAAAACAGGAACTGAGTTTGTGATACGCTGATTCTCCATTTACTAGAATCTAGGATAACTAAATACTGATTGGCAATCTTTGAATGCATTAATCAGATCTGCTCGGTAGCCCTCCTTGAATTGATTTTAATTCTAGTGGACGACTCGCTTCAGTAAGTTCCCGTAACACCGTATTATCGACTAACGATTGCTGATATTTTTCTATTTCCTTTACCGGATAAATCCAGATTCATTTTACAAGATGAGTACATTCAAATCTCAAGCATTGAATTTTATGAATTAATTATTCTGTGCTACTTTTAATTTGCCAGATCATGCCTGAATCGAATCTTGGTTAATTATATTTGAATCACTGTGAACCCCAAGGCCAAAAATGTATTATGGTCCCTAACCCATTGTGATGTTTTGTTTTGTTTATTTTCGTTTGTTGTTTTCTTCCACTCCCTCCTTGCTTTTCCAACAACACCACACCATCAATTCACCTTTCATATAAGACAGAACATAAAACCTTGACATTATGGGAGAGTCACGTCAGGAGCTGGTGAGCTGGGTAAACTACACCCTAAATTTAACTATCTCCAAAGTAGAGCAATGTGGAACCGGTGCAGTCTACTGCCAACTATTTGATTCGATCCATCTTGATGTGCCCATGGGCAAAGTCAAGTTTGACGTCAACACAGAGTACCAGTACCTCAACAATTTCAAAATTCTTCAATCGTGTTTTACACGCCATCGAATTGATCGCTCAGTGCCCGTGGAGCGACTAGTTAAATGCAGATTTCAAGATAATCTGGAGTTTCTGCAGTGGTTCAAACGATACTGGGATACGAATTATGATGGCCATGAGTATGATGCAACAGCGCGCCGCAGGGGCCAACAGGTAACAGTACCTGGAAATAATGTTGGAGGCTCTCGACCTGCATCTTCTGCTTCACACCCTACCCCCGGCTCGGGTGCTTCACGCACAAGTTCTAGAACTATTTCATCTTCTGCTCATAGAACTTCGTCTGCGACTAGCCGGCCACAGCCTCCGACTACTGCTACTTCTCGTGCTCCTGCCAACTCCCGGAGGTCGGTGAGCGCAGCTACACCAGGATATGCTGCTCCTACTGCCGGTGGCCCTGCGGCCAGAAAAATGGCGACGGCAGCAGGAAATGGTGTTGCTGGACTACGTACTAGTAGTGCAGCCGGAGGCCCTGCATCAAAGGCAACAATGGCAGCTCTCCAAGAGGCTCGAGAGCATGCTGCAGCCCTTGAGCAAGAAAATGAAGATATGGCTAGAGATTTTGAGCTGGTGCGTACTGAGAGCGCGTTCTATTTTGACAAGCTACGGGATATTGAAGTACTAGCTCTTACTGCTGCTGAAGTAGTTGCAGAGCGCAAAGCCAAGCTGGAAGCCCAGAAAAATATATCCAATAATGATAATAACGACACAACCAATACCAATAATTCAGCAGACCCCACAGCCTTGACTTCTGGCATCAGTGCGTTGGGAATTACAGATAAAGAAGCTGCTGAAAACCCCGAGTTGTCGTTGTTGAGTATGGAGAACCTGATCAACGAGATCCAAGTAATTCTCTACTCCACGCAAGAAGGGTTCGAGCGTCCTGAACAGATCGAGGGGGAAGAAGAACAGTTGGGCTATGAGAATGAACACATGGATATGGAGGAGACGTTTTAATTGCACTAGTGTAAACATGTACCATATACTTTGTTTTGTAACTAATTTTTATTATCTAAAGGTAAACTTTCTGGTGATTAAAGTTCTTCAAACATATTTCAGTGTACGCACAAAGTGCTGAGCATATTACTGGGATCATCAGTGAAACGCACTGCTAATTGGATTTTTTTTTGTGTTTCTTTTGATTTTTCTTTTACAAATCAACTAAAAAATGAATACATTAATAAAACGGGAATCTGAAAGGGTTATTTATTCCATTTAATTTTTTTTTCGTGTTCTTCCTCATTCTTAGGCAGCAGTGACGGGGGCAGCAACTTCAGCGGCCCAGTCGTCAGTAGCAGCCCAGTCAGCAGGAGCAGCGGCAGGCTCAGCAGTGGCATCCCACTCCTCAGCAGCAACGGCAGGGGCAGCGTCAGCAGGGAATTCCTCAGCGACCTCCTCCTCAGTGACAGCAGTGGTCTCTGGCTCTTCAGGATCTCTGTAGAAGTACAAATCGGGCATGACAGACCAAGGAGTGACTCTGTCGGGGAGAACACCTCTAAGTCTCAGGACCTCACGGGAAAGAAGGTACCAGATAAGACCAACGGAGGTCTTAGACTTGTTGTTGCAGGGAATGGCAACATCAACGAATTCGGAAGGAGAGTCAGTGTCGGAAAGAGCAATGACGGGGATGTTGACGTAGGAGGACTCCTTGATGGCCTGGGCATCGGTACGGGGGTCAGTAACGATGATCAATCTAGGCTCCTTGAAAGAACGGGTAATGTAGTTGGTGAAGTTACCAGGGGTGAAACGACCAGCAATGGCAGTGGCACCAGTGTGGTTGGCAAACTTCAGAACAGCACGCTGACCGTAAGTACGGGCAGAGATGGCAACAACATCAGAAGCATTGGGGACAGCTGCAATGATACGGGCAGCAAGAACGATCTTCTCCCAGGTCTTGCCAATGTTGATAATGTTAATACCGTCGGGACGGGTCTTGAAGACGTAGGGCTCGTTGTGAACCTAATCAAACAGTTAGCACATGAAATGAATGAGCTAGCCTTCACAAGGAAAGAAGATGAAACGTACCTGGACGTTCTTGGATCCAAGGTGAACGTTAGCAGAGATGAGGAGCTGAGCATCCTCAGGTGTAAGCTTGAAAAGATCTGACATTATGGCTGACGATATCTATGAGAATACGTGTTAGTTGGAAACTGCTGATTTACAAGTATTTTTCAAGTGTCGATAAAAATTTCACAAGAATCGAAGGTTTACAAAAATCTGTCCGTAGTTATCTTAATCATGGTTGGATATATTTTTCGGCTTGACGAATTTTTTTGTGGATTACAAGAACTTGTCGGACAAACATCAATGTAATGATTTCGAGAACTGAAACTTGATCGATTTGACTTGAATTAAGGGATAAAAGAGCAGATCAAAAGGACATACCTGTGGTGGTGAAGGCCCGAAGCTGGATTCTCTCGCTGTAAATCGTAGACAATTGAGAAAAGGTCTCTGGAGATTTGGAGAAGGAGTCCGGGCAGTTAGAAAGTCAGTCTGAAATATTCTGCAGTGAATATTACAGACTTTCAGAATTATTACATTTAGGGCCAAGCCCTCATAAATGAAGGACTGTTAAATCATATCTTTCCTAATAAGGAAACCCTAGCCCAAATACATTGACTTGGGAGCTTAATCCAAGTCTTGAAATCAAACTAGAATGCTCAATGTTGAAATATTGAGTGATTAAGGTATTGGAATAGATCAGTATGGACTCTTTAACATGGCTGAGATATAACTGAGTACTGGAATTATCATTGCAACGAGGAGGAATGTTATGAAAGTGTTGATAATGATAGAACAAGGCTTATATGCTGATTATCAGTCAAATAAAGGTTCAAATCAAAATTGAGACCCTTCAATCTTTCAGAAAACGAGCTATTACCACGTGCAGTATTCAAGAAACAATTTAACTTACTTATTCCGAGTTATTAGGATTTTGGTTCCCTCCAGTAGTCGCAGTTTTGCTCTGTCTTCCCTTGAAATATGATCAAACCCTGTAGAGTGAACCTAGCACAAATAGATTTTATCATACCATGGTCAATACGGAAATGAAAGGAGGAGTCTTACGGACTTGAATCAAATAGTCAATTAATTAATATATCCAAAGGTGAGGTTCGATTTAATGATCTCGGAGTAGCCCAGCAAAGGCTGATGATAGAGGGCGTATTAATGAACCTCTGATCTAACATGGCTTCTAGAGGGCAGGTCCAAGAGACCTCGTAAAGGGATTAGCCATGATTATAGCCATATAAAGAGATAAAGTAGAGATAACAGCTCGTGTTTGATTGCCCTGAATCTTGAATCTCAAATTGGCTTCGTCGCCATGTCTTCAACTGACCCTATCTGTCGCACTGTAAAAGGGAATTATTTGCCGGTGATCCCAAAACAAGAAAGTGCTGACTTCGACGAGTCCCTGGCATTCGTCAATCTTTCACTGTTTTAAGTCGCTTCATCCTGACTTAACCAGATATAAACCTCCTAAATACAACAGGGTCTTATTAAACGTAAATGACGTAGACATATTTGAATATTTCTTCGGACATTTGCGATGTTTCTTCAATGAATTTACTACGTATTTCGGAGATGCCCGAACCAACTGAAATATGACTTGCATCAAGGCGCACGGCTGAGATTTGATTATACAAAATATGTACTCCCATTTTTAACTTCAGATTCAAAACAAATCAAAACAATATCATTTGGTCGTTCTGTCAGTTACCTCATGATACAGTTGGGCTCTACTCAGACCTCCTGAGACTGTTAAGATGACCAGAATTTGGGCTACTCCGAGTATTATTAACAATTCCATAGCTTTGAGTTAATTCAGAAGGCTTTGAAAAAAGCAAATTGATGGCCCGCCAAAGATAAGAGGAATATGAAAAAACAACCAGAAAATAACGTATAAATAGCAGGCAAAGCCCTGGTGAATGATCTTCTTAATCCTCAGTTAAATTCTTCAAAGAAATTATTCACATAACTAGCAATATCAGCAACTCTCAACTCTACAGCAAATATGGCATTCCTTGACAACTCCTGCGCCAGATATGGCAAAGACAACGTCCGCTTGCTCAAGGTTAAGCGTGACCCCAATAATCCCAAGAAACAGGACGTTATTGAACTCACTGTAAGAGTACTCCTTGAGGGTGATATTGAAGAATCATACACCAAGGCTGATAATGCCCCAGTTGTTCCTACTGATACTGTTAAAAACACCTGCTGGATTATTGCTAAACAAAATGAAGTCTGGCCTATTGAAAGATATGCTTCCATTCTGGCTAATCATTTCGTTGAACGCTACTCTCATATCCATGCCTGCGAAGTGTCCGTAATTCAGCACCGTTGGACTAGATATGACGTTCAAGGAAGTCCTCACCCTCACTCTTTCCTCCGTGATGGTGCTGAGGTCCGTGTTGCCACTGTTTACAAAAAGGAGAACCAACCCTTTCAAATCACTTCCGGAATCAAAGACCTCACTGTGCTTAAATCTACTGGCTCCATGTTCTACGGTTACCATGAGTGTGAGTATACAATTCTCAAGGAAACAAATGACCGCATATTATCTACTGATGTTGACGCTTCTTGGACTTGGATCCCTGGCAAGGTATCCACATTAGCTCAAATTCAGGCATTAGCAGATAATGGCGAGTTTGATTCTGCCTACAATGGTGCTCGCAACGTCACTCTTGAAATTTTTGCTCTTGAAAATTCTCCTTCAGTCCAAGCCACTATGTATAACATGAGTGAACGTATCCTAAAGGAGTACAACCTATTAGACTCTGTCAGTTATTCCTTGCCCAACAAGCACTATTTAGAGCTTGACCTTTCCTGGCACAAGGATCTCAAGAACACTGGTAAAGATGCAGAGGTTTATGTTCCTTCATCCAACCCGAATGGTCTAATCAAGTGTACTGTCAGACGATCAGCATCCAAATTGTAGTTCGGAAATATAATTTAGTGATTTTTTATTAATGAAAGTGATAATGATGGATAAGCCTATATGTGAAATAAAATTATAATTGAAATTTAATATTGAATATTTGAGCACGCACATATATCAGACCGATATTACTACCTTCCTCCAACTTTTTTCACTGAACCGACGACTACCGTAGCATACTACTCATACACATCAAACACAATGCCTGACACAGGAGGAGCTACGAGTAAAAAAACAAAGTCAAAGAATCAGTGGCGACGTGAAAAGGCGAAGCAAAAGAAACTTCAATCGCACGAACCCGTAGTGGCGCAATCCGAGACTGTAGATCAGAATTTACAACAGAAATCGGAACCTAATGGAACCTCCAGCAATAATCTAGAGTCCGAGAACACAAGGTCGCAGAATGGCAGGCTGTTTGAGTCAGATATTGATGCAGCGCTGAATGATCCTAAGTTTGCTCAGTTCAAATCTATTCTAAACAAGTTTTACACGGAAGAAGGCCAGGCCAAGACTGAATCCAACGATGTTCACATGTTTTTAAGCGATGACGAGGAAGGTGTGTCCGATGATTCTGATACTAAGGCGAAACCAGATAGCAAAAAGATAAGTAAATCAAAGTTGCGAGTAATGCGCAAAATTCCTTTGGCCGAGCTTAAGGCGTTGGCTCCACGTCCAGAAGTAGTGGAATGGTTTGACGCCGACGCTCCAGATCCAGTTTTACTAGTAGAAATCAAAAGCCAAAAGAACTTGGTACCTGTTCCAGACCATTGGATGAATAAGAGTGAATATCTCTCGACTAAGCGCGGTATTAAAAAAGCACCATTTGACCTTCCTCCATTCATAAAGGCTACCGGCATCATGGATATGAGGGACAACACTAAGGAGGATGAACAAACTTTGCGCCAGAAGACTCGAGAGCGAGTTCAACCAAAAATGGGAAAACTAGATATTGACTACCAAAAGTTGCATGACGCGTTTTTCAAATTCCAAACTAAACCTCGTCTGTATCGAGTTGGAGAGGTGTACTACGAGGGAAAGGAGTCTGAAAAGGATTATTCACATTTCCGACCTGGAAAACTATCGCGAAAATTAGTTGAAGCTCTTAATATTCCATCAAACGCACCACCGCCTTGGCTTCTTAACATGCAGCGGTACGGACCGCCCCCCAGCTATCCTGGACTTTTAATCCCGGGACTAAATGCACCTATTCCACCAGGTGCTCAATGGGGATTTCAACCGGGTGGGTATGGAAAACCGCCGTTAGATGATAATGGTACACCCTTATATGGAGATCCATATGGCCTCACTCAACCTGCACAAAAAGTTATTCGGGGCTTGCCGACCGAGAAGCAGCTCTGGGGCCAACCCTTGCCTGATGAGTCTGAGGAAGAAGAGGAGGAAGAGGAAGAGGAACAAGAAGAAAACACGAATGACGAAGGAGGATACGTGGATGAAGATACAGCAGCGCTAGCTGACAAGTATCAAGAAGAACATGACGAGAACGGTGCATTTGAACTACGAAAGAATAGTAGCAGCAACAATGATGGCAACAAGGACTCAGATTATCCGGCTCATGATCCAAATAAAAAGTTGTTCCAAGTCCTGGAGCAAAAACAATCGTCTTCGTCTGGATTTATGGGAAGACAAATGACATACGATATTCCAGTGCTGGGAGCTGAACAAAAGGTAAGCCATTAAAACAGATTTATCTACTTTTTTGATACGGTCTATTATTAACATTTACAAAGCAGGCTGAAAATAAGCAATATGAAGTGTCTATTGATCCAGAGGCCTTGGGCGAAGATGGCCAGATTTCACGCGAAGAAATAAATCGTCAGTATAATAATGAAGTCACCAGAGAAAAAGTGGGCAACGAAAGATTCCAAGAAGACCTCAGTGATTTGGTAAGTTAATTTCTACTTGTCATAATGTTTTTGACTCTAACTAGCTATTTCTTGACAGATTCAATCGGTGTCTCGCAAAAGAGCGCTTAAGGAAGAAGAAAGACGAAAGAGTAAACGTCGTGATACCAGAGATTAATTCATGTAAATTATTTAAGCCTTTGTTTTTTTTTGTTATTTATGTATACTATTTATTTCTAATCATCGTTTTCTAGCAGCCTGAGGTTTGGTTTTGGCTTCAGAGACTTGCTTCTTGAGATCTTGCCAGGCCTCTTCAGCTGTTTTGGCTTCTCCCTTTGGATTTTGCAAAGCTTGCAGTGCTTCAGGATCTAAATTAATAGTCAATAAAAGGAACAGAAAAGAACAAATCTAAATGAAAAAAAAAAAAACTACTAACCAAGGCCTTCAACCATCTTGGGGAGTACAAAGATCATGACTAGAGATCCCAAAGTAAGCAGGATCATTGGGCTTTTAAGCATAGCGATGGCGCTAAACTTTTCACGCTCTGCAATGTAAGCTGGTCGAAATACAGGTTCAATGACGATAGGATATTCAACAAGAGGACCAACGTCTGTTTCCCAGTCATGGGCAGCAAACACCTTATTAGCCTGCACTTGGTTTGGACTAATTGTAACCTTCAGGCCAGCAGAGTCTGTAGCCAACAGCACCGAATCCAATGTTAGCAAATAAGTGCCTAGGGACACATTAGTGAACACAAACTGTCCAGTTTTTTGTAAGTAGGTCTCATGAGATTGAGTATCAGGGTTGGCCTTGCTAGTTGTTAGTCGGATTGTTGTGCTAGAGAAATCGGCGCTAGAAAGTGGTAAAACGGATTCGTCTAGGGAACCCCGAATAATATACCCCAAGCCAAAGGCAGGAAGTGCTAGCCCCAGAGCTAAACAGTGCAACGCCTTTGTGAAATTAACCATGTTGAGAAATGCTGCTCTCTTGCCCTTGAGAAGTATTAAGATTCTGGTGTTCGCTTTCAGAGTGTTGAAACTGATCCTGAAATTCCTATGCCCCAACCCTGACTTTTGAAGGCAACTTTTATTTGTGTTCTACTCTGATTTCAACTATTCAAACTTCAACCACGCACATAAGAATGACCAGAAGTTGTTTAAAATATACAAGGTAGG
The DNA here is from genome assembly GCA_030570935.1 of Geotrichum klebahnii. Taxonomy (NCBI): domain Eukaryota; kingdom Fungi; phylum Ascomycota; class Dipodascomycetes; order Dipodascales; family Dipodascaceae; genus Geotrichum; species Geotrichum klebahnii. The sequence goes on from JAJLWW010000054.1 coordinate 14,685, forward strand.
CTTTAAGAGTATTAAAAATCAGAAAGTATTAAGAATAATTAAACTTTATCTTTTACAAGTTCTATCTAATGGCACAAGAAAAAGACCAAAATGTTTCCGAGATATCTCTCGAGGAAACAAATAAGCTTAGAATCTCGCTTGGCCTGAAGCCTATTCCAGTGCCAACAGCAACGCCTGTGCATACTGTTAAAGATGTGATTGCTAAAGAAAGCAACAGTGGAAGCAGTGACTCACTTTCTGTAGAAGAAACAAACCGGATTCGCGCGTCCTTAGGGCTTAAACTGCTTCCTGTTCCCAGCGATGGCAACGAACCGAAGGATGATACTTCAACAACCACGACGACCACTACATCTGTGGACCAGGACACACAGGCACGTGAAAATTGGCTGAAAAAACATTCTGTTGAAAGGAAAGCAGCCGACGAAGAGAAGATCAAAAAGAATATCGAGGAGGCTAAAGAACGAGCTGCGCGACGCCGAAAACTAGAGGGAACATCTTTAGGCTCTACTCCCTCTAGTGCTGAAACTGGTGCTGAATCAAACACTAAATCATGGCTTCAAAATTTGCGCCGAAAACAAAAAGCTGACAGCACTAAGTCATCACAGGTCTCAGAAGTTGATACGGCAACAAGTGCCAGTTCGTATGACTCTACTGATCTGAAAGGACTGAAAGTATCACATAAACTGAGCGAGATTCAAGGGGAGGTTGGGGATGTTATTTTAACTTTAAAAGATTCGTCTGTTTTAGATGACGATGATCAAGAAATTCAACTGGAATCTACAGAGCTTTTGGAGAAGCAAAAGCTGAAGGATAAATTAAGGGCCAAGCGTGGACTCACACAAGTAAGCGATGATGAAGATGACGAAGGTGAATTTAAACCCAAGCATGTATTGTCAAAATATGATGATGTTATAGATGGCGATAATGTACCGCTTACCACTGGGTTTACATTAGATGGGTCTTCTACGCTTTCAAAAACATCCAAAGGTACTTCAATAACAAAGGCTACTCTGAATAAGAACTTAGTAAAGGAAGCACTTGAATTTGATGTTGAGGTATTGAGTGGAAATTATGACGATGGTAGCATTACAGGTAATCTGGGTACGGACTACCAGGAAGCAAAACCTGCAAAATTCAAGAAACCTAAAATCAAAAAGAAGAAAGGGTCCAAGTCTGAAAAATCTCAAAGCTCATCTAGAAAACGTCAATATCGTGATGAAGAAGAAGAGGAAGAACAACAACCTGACCAAGATATCGACATGGAAAATATAGTGGTAGACGATGATCTAGACCTACAAACGGCACTCCAAGCCAGTCGAAGACGTGCACAAAAGCAACAAGTGAAAAAAACACGTATTTTAACACCTCAAGAACTTGCTGAAGAAATCCAAAATGAGAAGCAAGAGGAAGTTGTAGCAGGTGAAGACCAAGGTGGCTTGGTTATTAGCTCAACAACAGACTTCCTGAGTATAATCAAGCAACAAGCAAGTAACAACAAGGAGCCTGTCAAGTCTAAACCTCGCTCTCGGAGAGATGATTCTGAGTCTCCGGAACCTGAACTGCCAATACCTGAACTGCCAATACCTGATTCAATGGAAATAGATGACCAACCAATAGACGACGAAAGTTTTGCAGAATCTAAGGAAGAATCAGTCCAGGGTCCTGTTAATGCCTCTCACATTGCTCCCGACGAGCCTACATTATCTGGAGGATTAGGTGATACACTGAAACTTTTACGAACTCATGGCGTTCTAAAGAAGCAAAGCGAATCAGATGATCGAGAACAACAACGAAAGAGTGACCAGCGAGAGTGGTCTCGCAAGATGACTACGGAGCGTGTAAGACGAGATATTGATTTAGTCAGACAGCGCGAGCAAGATCGTGCCTCTGGAAAGTTTGATAACCTTTCTCAACGTGAGCGTGAGGAACTTGCCAAGCTGGAGAATAGAGAACGCGAAGTCATGGAAGCTCGTGAAGCGCAACGGCGGTTTGAGAACTATAAACCCAATATTCATCTAGAGTACAGAGATGATAGTGGGCGAATCCTTAATCAAAAGGAGGCTTACAAACACATGTCGCACCAGTTCCATGGAAAGGGACCGGGTAAAGGCAAGGTAGAGAAACAGCTCAAGAGAGATGAGGAGGAGAAGAAGATGATGGCTCAATCAGTGTTTGGCACCAGCGATAACACCAAGCGCACTTCAGGGGCTGCTGGTGTCAGACTCCAGTAACGATATAATTACCATATATTATAATAATAGGAATGCTAAAAATAAGGTACTATTAGGAGGCCTCATATAAGATCTTTACCTTTGCCTTCTATCTTTGCAATAATCCAGTATCGATAAACCCTAATACGTTGTTTGTTAAGCGATAGGAATTTCCAGGCACCGGCAGCAGGGACATGTGCCCTAACCTGCTTCCGACAATGAAAATGTGTTAAAAATAAATTTCGTTTTTTCAAAATTTTTTTTTTTCTTTTAGCAGCCAACAGATTTAAAAAATAAATATTATTGTTGTTTTAGGTCTGCGTTGACTTGTCCATATTTCTTCCGGCACTCAAAATACGTCAACCTCCACCACTTTCACTACCAACACGCTCGTTAACAACAAAACCATGGCCACAGCCTCTACTATTTCCTCAGCTAATCGTTTGGCATCTGCCTACAGCGACTTGGGGACTCCTATGAGTTCTTCCACACGTGGAAACTCTAGCAATAGCGAAATACAGCCAACGCACCCTTCCAAAGATCAAAGGATGTCCCATCATTATCGTTCTGCCAGCAAACAGGAACCCGTCTTAGTCTTTCCCACTGAAACCAAGGAAAGCTTTAATACCACTCATCCGAATGACATGTTTAGCCATAACGATGAAGAGCTTAAGCCATTCCCAACTCCAGTCTCGTTCATAGGAGGAAACCGAACATCCTTATTTGTTCCCTCCAGAAATCGCCAGCAACATAAAAGCCGGAAAAGGGGCAAATCTTTTACAGAAGTGATGGCAGAAAAAGCTATCCAAAATCTGTCTGCTCCTGTGAGTTTCCCTCTGGTAGCTTTATGTTTATCGTGGTATGCCAGCAGTGCTATTTCCAATACTTTAAACAAATCTATTTTGAATATTTTTCCTTATCCTGTTACTCTGTCACTTGTTCAGTTCTTTTTAGCCGTGTGCTTTGGCTTGTCAACAATCATCATTTCTCAGCATTCACATACTGTGTTTCATGCTTTACCAGCAGGTACTGTGTCTCACTTGGGAGTCAGATTTCCTACTCGTGAAATTTTGGCTTCGACGATTCCTATGGGAATATTTCAGCTGACTGGTCACATTTTCTCACATAAAGCTACTTCCTTGATTCCAGTTTCGCTGGTGCATACGATCAAAGCTCTTTCTCCCCTGTTCACTGTAGCTGCGTACCGTGTGGCGTTTGGAGTTCAATATCCATTAAAAACATACTTGTCTTTGATACCACTTACAACTGGAGTGGTTATGACTTGCTCAACCCAGTTTTCATCCCAGATGCAGGGCATCATATTTGCTCTTTGTGCCGCCCTCATTTTTGTTTCTCAAAATATTTATTCTAAGAAACTCCTCACCCATCGCCCTGCTTCGACATCAGGAGTGCCTGAGGGTGATGGTTCCGTTTCGCAGACTCCACGAATTGACAAGCTTAACATTCTTTGCTACTGCTCAAGTGTGGCTTTTCTATTTACCTTTCCTATCTGGCTTTTCTCAGAAGGTCTCACGTTGGGTCACGACTACATTAACCAGCAAGGCAAGTTTTTCACTCCCGATATTAATTCTCTTTCTGTTGATCAAGCTACAGGACTCACTGTCAGTAATCCAGAAGCTGATTTTGGTACCATGTACTTATTGCTATGTTTTTTCTTTAATGGCCTCTCTCATTTTCTTCAAAACATTATTGCTTTCCAGGTTTTGGGAATGGTCTCGCCCGTCACTTACTCTGTGGCCAGCTTAGTGAAACGAATTGTAGTAGTTACGTTTTCTATTCTATGGTTTGGCCAACGTGTTAATGCTCTTCAAGGCTGGGGCATTTTACTTACTTTCTTTGGACTCTATTTATATGATAAATTAGGTGGTGATTCGAACAAACAGCGAAAATATACCAATGTTACGCTTCAACATCAACCAACTTTGCCAAAATAACTAGGCACTAATTTTGACATTTTTTTTTATTAATATCGACTTTATTTTCTTTAACTCAGAGCATCAAAGAGTTGCATTTCTTTTTTTTTCCTTCTTGTTTTTTTTTACTTTTACGCCAGGAGCATCAAAAATATCGGGGAGCATTGTTATTTTTCTTTTTTAATTGTTTTTATTTTTTGTATTTTAAATCAATTTATCATCATTTAACTATTCCAAATATATTCGAATCATTTCAAAATATATTCTCAATAACACACTTACTTCAGATCATGCTCATTTTTTGTGTTTCACAAACACCTGTTAATACTCGTATTTATAGAGGTCTGTGCTCTATTTGGTGACGTTAAAACAATCCATCGAATGCCAAGCATAATATTAAGACTTCGTTCTCGATGCCATCATATTGAAGACATTGGTATACAAGGTACGGAAAATCTTTGGTGGCCGGCGAAATTCTTGGGCGTAGTGGAACCAACTGGTTTATTCACTTTTTAATATTGATAGACTCCTTTAGGTAGATTAACGTTTTCTTCAACTGAGGAACGCAAGAACTTTTACTTAAAAAGTTCATCTCATTTAGTTTTTGCCTGTAATATTGTTGCATCTTTCTTTCGTGATCCTCATGATGCCGGAATAATCCCTGGCAACCTTATGTCACTTAAACTTTTGCAATCGGGTGCAATTCAAGTCATAATAATGAACTATTCCAAGTTTACCTTATTAATTTTGTCCTACAAAAATATTGGCCAAATAATATTCTAAGAACTTCACATACGCCGATTGAGAAAAGGTACCACGATAATTGATTGATAAAATGTTTTGATTTTATTATTTTCAGGTCTCATGGCGTCTTTATATTTGGTTCTAACTATGCAAGTTATAACTTTCGTTAAACATTGGGAAGTGAATTAGACTTTTTGTATACGAGTGCTAATCCTAATCATTAGTATATCAGAGTTGCAAAATGTGAATTGAATTATAATTTAAAGCTACATATTTAAAACCAATTCCAGATATTTGTTTATAGGTACGGGCCACTTATCTATGTAGAAAATATTTCAAACCAAACTTCAGAGGCCTTAATAGTTTTTTCATTTTTCTGTGGCTGAGGCGTAAAAGTTTCTCTGCTTGTTCTTGTGTGATTCTTATCAGCAAATGGTTCAATATTTGGCTTTTAGGCTTAGTGATATGGGCATCGAAATGCCCCTCAGACTTTTTCTGGGTTTCTGAATTACTTTGTATAAAATCAAAGGACCGATGGAGTCTTTTTGCCTTTACCGATTCAATGGAATGCACTTTAGACTCTTTCTCTAACATGTTATAGCGAGCATTGCTCAGTTCTGTTGCTACATCAAACACGCAGCCTACCTCCATGGAGTCAATTCCTTGCCTCTTATTGGAATCCTTGGATTCATTTTTCAACACTTGAGATGGAACTTTGACATTTTTTGCTAGTCTAAATAAAACCTTTCCATGCTTTTCTGAATCAATTGGTGAACATGAAAGACTATCACCGACTTTTTTCATTTTGCTGAAACCTCCAAGATCATGCTCAATCCCAGTTGGTATCAACCCGGTGGTCCTAGTTTCTAAACCCGGTCCCTGCTTAATCAATTGCTTTTCCGTCCTGTTTCTTCGTGTAAAGTAGCTACTTTCATTAAACATTTGTACTAATAAATTTCCATTGCCTTCAGATTCATGCCCAGAATAATCAAAGTCTGGTGAAATTTGATCAAATGACCATCCTGATGAGGGCATTTGTTGCAATTCAATCTCGTTCAAGATTTTAGTGCTCGGTTTAGCCTCCACATTATTGTCTAGAACGCAAAGTTTCTCGTTATTCAGATTTTCATCAGTATTGCAATAATCTTGGTTTACATCAGATGAATAGCTTTTACCAATTAAACCTATAAATTGTTAGTGATTTAATATTTCATTATTCCATGTTATAATAAAGTGGACTCCCTGGTTTCATTATACCAATTTCAAAAGAGGTCTCGTCTTCAAATGATTCAAAAAAGGAAGAAGACAAAATTTTCATATTGAAGGAAATTTTGTTTAAAGGTTCCCTTCTAGATATTTCCTCACTTTGCAAAGAAAAAGGTTGTGGTTCTGTTGAAAATCCTACGATGTCAGTGTCATGCCCAACAGCTAGCTTTACATTACAACACCCGAGGGCCCGAATTTCCTCCACTGGCTTAATGGAACCCTGGGGGAAATTGTAATCATTGCAAGGTAACAATAACGTGATTTGCTCATTGCTATTGGAATTTAGAATGTCATTCTCTCTATCATTGTACATCTTGAATTCATCTGTACTCGTTTTCTTTTGAATTCGGTTTTTCTCATTGTAAACTTTAATCAATCCCTTAATATTTCTAGCCGCTCTGTCAGATTTAACTTTCGTAAAGTTCTCACTGGGTTGATGAAAGGCGCTTGTCCGCAGCCACCGATATCTAGTTTGGATCGCTGATAATCGTTTCTGCTTTCCTTTTTTGCTAACCTTGAATATTGTTAGTTGGTTGTCCTGGATATTCAGTAAATACTGATACTAAAATATTCGGGGAGATACTATAATGGTAATTTGACAGATGAGTGTAAATTACTTGGTTTAAAAATTCTTCATCTTGACAGAAAAAATCACAGTCTTCTGATGATTCTCCTGAAGACGACAGTGACCTTCTCTGATTAAAATTTGCTGGATCCATTTAACGCCAGGTTTAAATAAAACTGTTTGAAATACAAATGCAGCGCTCAGACCGTATTAGCTTTAAACACATCAACTCGTTCATTGTAATAAGTATCACTACATGATTAGTTAAATTTCAACATTTCAGTGGTTTTGATTTGAAAAATTACGGAAACATAATATGGATAAATATAACTGAGTTCTTATAAAACAATGATCATCTCCGTTTACGAGGTAGAGGCCGTCTCATAGACATTGTTCGTGGTACAAACATTGTGCTGTAAAAAATTAGTCGTCAGTACAAATTAAACAGACTTCTGCATTTGAACTTACCTAGGTTTTGTGTTGAATTGACCTTTGGAAACTACTTGGATAGCTTTACCGGATAATAAATGACCATCTAATGCCAATGTCGCTTTACCGGCGCCCTAGAAAATCAGTTAGTATTTGATTTTGAATTTCTTCACTCAATATTAGTTATCATACCTGTACTTGATTGAATTCAACAGTAGCCGATCCATTTTCTGGTCGCAAAATTATCTTCTTTAATGCTCCATACTGGCTGAATAAGTTGCTCAGTTGCGTGTCATTAATGGTATCAGCCAAATTTGTTACAACTAGAGTTCGGGCATTGATATCGCTTGGTTTGACATTGCTTTCAGATTCTGTGTGACTATCCTCGGTGTTATTACCAACCACCTTGGAACTTATTTTTGTTCCTGACTTGGCGGCAATTGATACATGAATGGTTCGAGACTCCAGTTCCACTCCATTTAACCCTATCACAGATTTTTGAGCTGCTTCAGCAGTTTCTAAAACAATGAAGCAATATCCGTCATGCAGTCGTCCTTGCTTTTTATTGCCTTGACTAAGAGGAAGACGGATTCTTTCAATAGATCCATATGGTTCAAACAATTTGCGAATTCGAGACTCATCAACCGATTTAAAGTCAATACCTTTGACAAATACCTCACGATCCTCATAAATAGCTCCAGTTCGGTCTGTTTTCTTCTGTGGATCTGAAATCTTCACCACCAGTGAAAGGGTCGACTTCTTCTCATCTTGCCCTTGCTGAGACAATTCCTTACCATTAAGAGCTGTCATGGCATCAAAGGCCTCTGATGCAGAAGAAAACTGGATATAACAAAATCGACGATGGGTATTAAATTTTAAAGAAGGAAAACGGATAGATAGTACTTGGCCATGGCTGCTAAACAGTTGCCGGAGTGAATCATCAGTTTCAGATGGGGGAAAGTTGGTAACCCAAAGTGTAGTTGATTGCCCAGACTGAATATGAATTTCGTTTTTATAACTCCCGATTCGTTTTAAATGTCGAGTCATTGCAGCCAAAGCTCCTTCATTGTCGCCAAACTCAATTGTCGCAATATTCTTATTAGAGTTTAGATTGATGTCTTTGATCTCTCCACAATCTGCAAAAAATCTTCTCAAGTCTTCAAGTTTAATACCTTGATCCAAGTTGGAAACAATTACTGTGTTATGTTCACGATCTCTAGAAGAATCTGCAGCATCCTGGAGTTTAGTTTTGAAGGCATCCTTTTTCTGTGTTTTTGAAGGCCGGTCACTGGAATCGAGCACATTGCTGGGTTCATCTCTTGCCCGTTTACTGGATGAACTCGCCTCTTCTACAGGAGCTTCGGTCATTTGCTGGTCTTGTGATTCTTGCTCTTTGGCATATTGTTGACTTCTTTGCTCCTGATAATACTTCAGTTTAGCTCGACACTGAGCAATACAGTGCTGGATGGAGTAAAACGAGCCATATGATCGTTCGTATTCAACGTATTCATGAAATATTCGTTCAGGCCAGTCAAGGTTATTGCGTGTCAGTGCTTTAACAAACACACCAACTACAGATGTATAATCACCGTTTAATCGTTCCCAAACTACCCATTTGACCCAAAATTCAGCGGTTTTCCCATGATATTTGGAAACACGATTCCAAATAGTTCGGGCCTGATCCAAGTCAATGAGAATTGTCCATTGCTCAATTAAGAATTTTTCCATTTCAAAATATACATCATCTCTTCCTTGTTCCACAGCCCTGAGAAAAGCAGCATCTGCATCGGTTATGAACTGAACCATAACTTCTTCATCTTGTGTTTGACGGTATTGCTTCATGAGGAAAAAAAGCCATGCCATTGTAAAAAGCTTCCAGTTTTTATAATTTTGTGGTTGCTTGAATGATATTATGGTATCAACTGTATCTTTAACATTGAATATGTCTCCATCAGAGGCATTGGAAACCTCAAGAATACGGAGTTTATGTGCCCATAGCTCACCAGATTCTGGACAAGCTTTGGTAGCTCGATTTAAAACTTGAAGAGTATTTTGAGGATTTGCAACGGTGAAGCATAAAAAAGCAACATAATCATCCCAAATTTCAGCGAACTCCCGCGGAAAATCACCAAGAACCCTCTCATAGAGTCCAATCACTAAATTGGGATCCTGTAACTTTTTTGGACGTGATGCCTCCCATTGAATATATCCAGCATAATTTTCCAAAGAGTTGTTAGAAGCAAGTGCAGATTCCCATTGATCTCTAGCCTGAAGAGTCTTGAGAGAACCTGCATAAATTTTACTGGCTCTAACCAACTCTTGTTCATAATGATCATTATCATAGGCAGTAATAAAAGTTGAATAGTCTGAAAATGTATCGGAAATGGTTAAGTGAGGAACTGCAAGACGGTCCAGGTACATTTGTTTTAACTTGGCCACAGTTTCCGCCTTCTTAGAATCGCTCTCAAGATTAATGGATACAAAATCGCGGTAGATATTCCAAACAATATGGCTATCAGGGATTCTGTATTTCGTAGTATCTGCTCCTATTGATAGTACTGAAAGAATTTTGTTGTAAGAAAATACAGAAGTTTCGTCCTCTTCTGCTGAGTACTTGTTGACCAAATAGTTGGCATATTTCGTCCATAGTGAGACTGTTGGAAGATCTTTAACAGCTTCAGCATAAATCACAGGTACTAACTCTTTTGGGAGGAAGCTGTCTTCAATCCATTCAATCCATTGGTCTTCAGAGAGTAACAGAACAGAGGACATGGTGGTTCGAATATTTTGAAGTTCTTCGGCCATGGAGGATCCCATGGCCTTAAAACATGATATTAAAGTGTTGTATCCTTCATATGAATGACTATCTTTCTCAACCAGCTTGAATGCCTCTCCAATTGCTTCCAAATTACTTTCTAGATCAGCAGATTCAGAGCCGCTGTTTGCCGAATTGTCCATTCCGTCCCTGTCTAAATGTGTATAAGTTGCTAGCTGAGGTATGAGAAGGGAGATTTCATATTAATTTCGTACACTTCCTGGTTAGGGTTACGCGATTTTATGAGAACGAAGAGCCAGAGATTAAATGGCATAGTGACAATTAGAACTCTGTGAAATATAGGGATACTGCTCTGGAAGTAGTGACATATTGGATATCAAACTATTTAATACGTACTGATGTGTTGGAAAATGCAAACTGTAGCTGTAATTGGCCACGCCACTTTACTCCAGGTTAAAAGTAGAGGTCCCCAAGAGCTTCAGGGGTCATGATTCTGTTATGAACTATATGTTCGGATACTTAGTCTCTATTCTAATATCATTCTCATAGACTGTATGGCTCTCAGTTTCCCTCCAATATAAGTTGTGAGAAAGCATCTGAGCTTCAAGTCCCGAGTCTGCGCGAGAGAAGCACTGAATCTCCCGTCTGTAAACAAACGTAGCAGTTTCCATTAATTTATACCTTCATATGACTGTCAGTGGCTTTTTATGGCTTTATAATGATCAATGCCGTTTTGGGGTTCTTTTTTTGTCGCTAATATTAAACCTCCATTCCACTCAGGGCTCTCTTGACTTTCTTTCCTCCCACTACAATGTTTTTTACTGTGCCTCCTGAACATCCTTAATTACTATTCTCACTCTCACGATGCCAGAGCCAATATCTGTGCTTGGCCAGCGGATATCCATGGAGGCTGTCTTTCTGGTGGTCTTGGGTGCGGCTGTTTTTGGTTATATTGTGCGTGAGCTTCTAGCTCTGATTTTTTGGCGCGCTATGCTAATATGGGCTGGATTCTGGATCACATTATTTGCACTTGGTCTTGCGGCCCTTTGGATCCCAAGCGATTTTGCGGCTAAGATTAAGTCTAGACGAAGGCCGTTGAGCGATGCTCTACAGCCTTTTGCATTTGTTCGTTCAGAACGTAGGTGGGAATCAGAACTTCTCTCGATCGAAGAAAACACACCTGTTCATGAATCTGTCTACCCCCAGTCATTCTTAGTTTCAACTGCTATTGATCATCTAATTGAATATGTGTTACGCGATTTTGTTCTTTCCTGGTTTAAAGGCATTTCCCCGGATCCTACTTTTCCTGCTCAGGTTGAGAGCACAATTCGGCAAGCTCTTATTTTACTTAGCACCCGTATGAGAGATATTGAGTGGTCAGATCTTCTCGTTACAAAAATGATGCCAATATTAACTGACCATTTCCGAAACTTTGTTGCTGCCGAAACTGCAGTCCGAGAACGTTCTATGGGACGAGATTTAACTGACAACAATGAGTTTCAGCTAGCAGTTGCTGCTCAATACTGCCACGGAAGGCTTCATCCTTCAGTGTCGCTCAAGCATTACAGATACACAAATTACCGGAAAAGTTGGCTGCGTAATTTAGTGGATAGATTTCTTCCTTCACTGTTAGGTTTGTCTTCCACATCTGTTGTCGTTAGCCACCTTGCGCGTGATATCATATCCTGCTCGGTATTATTCCCAGTACTGTCTATGTTTTCAGATTCTGACTTTTGGAATCAAATGATTGTTAATACTGCTGGTCCAACCCTTCAAGATCGCAAAAAGGTCGAGAAATTGATGCAAGCTTTAAATGAACATGCTACAGTAAGCTCTGCGACAGCATCCAAAAGTAATGTTAATGGGAAAGTTTCGATGCTTAAATTAAGCCCAAACGCGGAGCAGGGGGATTATGAAAAGTTTTTGAGAGAAATTCACAATTGCAAGTCGTTACCAGAGGCTCGGCAAACACGGTATTATATTTCTGTTCAATTACAAAGAAGCTTGAAAGAGGGAACAAATCCTGTATACGTCTCCCGTTTGCAACACTCTAAGCGCGCAATTGAACGGCAAATCAGCAAGCTTTCAGGCCTAAAAGTAGGTTCGTTAGGGAGTGAGCGAAACTCTCCTTCTCATAGTCGAATTCAAAGTGGTGTAAACATCTCATACCATGACCCTCGTGAAGACTATACGCTTAAAGAGATTCTAAGCGATTCTGCTTGCGCACTATTCTTTATGGAGTATATGGATCAACGCAAGCGTACTATGCTTGTACAATTTTGGCTTACTGTGAACAGCCTCAGAGACCCGTTAGAAGATGAAGCCGATGATGAGGAAGATAATCATAGTAATAACGAAGATAATGAATTTAATGATGCAACTGATCCACTTTCTCATTCAAGTTCATCTATGATTAACGAAAATGATATAACAGAAATTTACAGAACCTATTTTCGAGGCAATATTCCATACGTCGCATTAGAAGCGGAAGATGCTGTGGAGCGATTTGTAAAATCGGAAGTAAAATCTTTGGATTTGTATCGAAAAGCACGAAAGGCAATTTTACAAACTCAAACTACAGTCTATAAAGCTATGGAATCGCGAGACTTGATCAAATTTAAAAAGTCTGACCTTTTTCTTAAGTTTCTGGCTTCGGATCCAAGGCCGTCTTTGGGCCTGCCTACTTCTACTGGGACAGCAAAAAGTGATGTTGATGCTTTGCAACTTGATAGTATAGAATACACTGAGCCGGCTTCGGAAATTCCTCGCGAGGACACGGTTAAAGTTGTTGAAGCTGTGGAAGCTGCCTTTAACACAATTATGAAAAGTGGCAATAATGCTGGAGGTAATGGGACTGGATCTACGAGTAACAGGGCGAGTTCATTATTTGGAGAAAGTGATACAGAAAAGGAAACGGAAAAGGACAGAAAAGGGATCAAAAGATCACAGAGATTATTTGACTCAAGTAGTGATTCAGATAGTGAGGATGAGAAAATTGGCGAAAGTGAGAAGTCGGGTCAATCTGGAGAGTTACATCTGGCTGCACCTGGTGACTTGAGTTTAACAGAAGCTATCAGTATACTTTCTTCAGAAATCGAAGTACTCTATCGTCAAGAAACTGTACTAGAACCTCTCTTGCATAAAGCAGAATTAACCAACAATATTGGAAATTTGCGAATCTTGCGAAAATCCAAAGCAAGTCTTGAGAAGGAAATTCAGAGTAAAGAGCTACAACGACAACAATACATTGTGCAAGAAAGCGATAACAGTCTTTTTGGGCGGTCTAATATTCAAATCCGTTCTTATATGAGTTCCTCAGATGCAGGGGGCCACTACATGTTATATATTATTGAAGTTGAGAGACTAGCTTCTGATGGAAGTATATCAGCAGGCTGGGTAGTGGCGAGAAGGTATAGCCAATTTTTTCAACTTCATCAGCATTTACGTTCAAAGTTTCCTCAAGTGAGAAAATTAGATTTTCCAAAGAAGGGCGTTGTATTAAAATTTCAACACAAGTCACTTGTTGATGCCCGCAAAATTGCATTGCAAAGCTATTTACGGGAATTGCTAAAGATGCCTGATGTTTGTCGAAGCAAAGCGTTTCGACTTTTTCTTTCATCTGAAACTTTTTCTGTTGACTCGTTATCTAGCGCCAGTTCTACTAATTTAACAACTGATGATAGCTCATTGAACGAAGCTGATACTGAGGAGATTGATATGCGACAGAGTATAACTTCAGATCTTGATGCAGAGGCAGAGCTAGATTCTGCTCGGCCCTTTATACAACCCATTTGTGATTTATTTATTCAAGTATTTGGATTTGATCGAGGAAATAACTGGTTGCGAGGTCGTGCTGTTGTAGTTGTGGTCCAACAAATCCTTGGAGGTACAATTGAAAAGAAAATACGTGAAGCTGTATCTGGATTTGCAACAGAGCAAAATATGACTGATATTATTCAAAAGGTTACAGGCTCAATCTGGCCTGACGGAGCTATGAAACCTCCAACCCCTCCTCGGTCTAACGTGGACAAACTCAAGTGCAAACATGATGCACAGGTGATTGTGCATGCCTTGATCCGTGACGCTTCTATAAAGATAGTAGGAGGGTCTAGTTCGCGGTACGCAAGTGTTCATGCTTTTGAAATGTTTCAAAATGAGATTTTAAATGCTCATATAATATATACTCTTCTAGATGTTTTGGTTGAAAATGTTTTTGACTGAAATCAAATTGGGGATGCTACTTAGTTGAATCTATACTATGATTGTAATGTTTTTGTCAAGTAAAGCTTAGGAATCTATCAACAGTAAATGTATCTGACAAAATGTATTTAGCATATAAATATCTACTTGAGAACTAGTAAATGAGCTCTCTCGTGCTCAACTTGTTGAGATGCATATAGACGTCGGTTCCGTATCCTTCAATACTTTGAAGCACAACGTCACCTCCAAAGTATCTTGCATACAAACGAGTGATTGGCAGACCATAACCAAATCCAGCCATAGGAGCATTCATCATAGGCTCACTGAATTCTGGATCAATATCTGGGGCATCTTCCACAGTGGTATAGTTATACAGCCAAACGCGCTTTTGCACGGATCTTGGAATACCACCACCTTTATCGCTAATGCGAATGGTAAAGTCTTCTGATCCATCACCCACAACAATCGTTACTGGTGGGTAGTCTTTGGCGTCAATATCGAGACCGTGTTTTTCCACAACAGCACGCAGAGAGTTTTTAACAACCTCAAAGATCATGTGAGACAAATGAGCAGGAATGTACATATAACTAAGGTCACTGTGGCATTCTATAACGACCTTTGGGGCCTCGTAAAGACCGTACCAGTCCTCACAGATCTGTTCTGCAAGAGTAACGGCATGCTGAATTGTGTCTTTGATATTTGTATTTGTGCAAATAATTCCAACATAATCTTTTGCAAACTTGCCCTCCATTAAGGCTAATTGCTGTCCAATTAACATACGAATGCCAATTCGAGACATGAAGAACCTGTCGAGAAAACTTTGAATATCTTGGTCAAAAACGTCTGTATTCATTTTCCCCTGTTGTTTCTTTTTGGACGTGCTGTTGCCATTTTCGACTTGCAGCTTGACGCTGTATTCTCTTATGCCCTGTGCCATAGTTGTAACCACAGCGTCATGTCTGCGTCGAACAGTGGTAAGACACTCAGAAAACTTTGTTAGATAGTCATAGACCTCTCTCGGCCATCGCTGATCTCCATCGTACTTGGCCAGAGGCGAGGTCATAGTATTTAAAAGGCGGTCTCGAATAGAACCCAAAAGTGATTTATGGTCTTCGTTGTGTTCGGAACTTGGTTTGCTGCTCTCTGCATGCTTTTGTCGAATAAGATATTGTTCCGCGGCCAGATCGGGATCCAGACTACTGGGGATAGCAAGACTTTGACTAGACGACTCCAACAATTGAGCTTTAACCTCGGCTGGGATATTTTCTTTAGCATATGCTACCATTTCGGTAATGTCTACAAAGGATTGAGAGTACCAGGTTAAAACACGCTTGATACTTGGAGTTTCTGCAAGTGGTTCAGGCAAATTCTCGAGCTCGTGGACCTTATGTGCGAGTCTTACAGGAAGCTCATCAGCCATGAATTGAGATGCTCGAAAGACAGTGGCAGTTGTTGGCTTGCGGCCAAACTGAGCCATTTGGGCCAGAGACAAGGCTGTAGGTGGGAATCGAGCATAATGAGCTAGTAATTTCGAAGTCGCTGCAGACCGTTTAAAAGCTGCCGCAGCAGTAGCAGCTGGCATATTTCAGAGATTTGGTTAGAAAGAAGAGTGATTTGGAATAAAAAGAGGGAAGAAAAGGAAAACAGGCGGGAATGCAGCATTTTATAATTCTGCTGCATGGAACTGAAAAATCTGGCATTTGGGTTTTCGGACAAAAGCTGGGGAAAGGAAAAACGAGTTCCCGTGACAGTTCCTTACCCTGGACCACCTTTATCAACTAAAGTAGCAAAAGCAGTGGTGGAGAGAACAGCGCGCTTTTTACCAGCAGCACAAAAGGATCAAGAAGCGATAAAATAAATAAAATGCCGACCCCTCAAGAACTTCGAGAACGTCGCCAGGCAAAGATTAGGGCAGGTGGTGCTGATCGTTTGGCACGTATTACAAAAACAGCTCTGCCTGATGAAGGAAGCGCTGATTATAAAGGTTTGTATACACCAGATCAGAGTACACCGAACCCCCATTAACTTGATTATAGAACATGTAGTCCCGGCTGCTATTAGTACTTCATCAGCCTCGGCATCTACTGATGAGATTGATGCTACCATTCATGCTGATCCTGATAGCGATATCACAGAGATTCTTCGTTACCAGAAACAGGAAGAAGCAAAGTATCCAGAGGGATTCAATTTAGAAGAAGATGATGTTTCGCCCGAATTCGCTAATGATCCTTTATTCAAATTATTGAAAGAGTTAAACTCTTCCATGGGAGCTAGTGGAGATGCCGCTGGTGGAAGTGGCATGCCAATGGACTTTGATCCCAGTAAACTGTTTGCTAGTATGCCAGGAATGTCTGGTTTAGAGGGTATGAATTCCGCAGGAGCTGGATCAGCAAGCCAGCCGGTACCTGCTGTTGGAAGTAGTCGCACTAATAAGATTGTTGATCTGAGTTGGACCCTCGTACACTTTTTAAGCAACTTTCTCCTGGCAATCTACCTCGGACTGCATCGAGGAAATAACATTAATTTGACGGCTGAGGATTCTGTTGAAGCTAGTGCTGAGGAGACCTCACCTGCTCGACTTTTGTGGTACTTTGCTACCCTGGAATTGATTTTACAGTCTTCAAGGTTTTTCCTAGAAACAAGAGTTCCACCTGCTCCTTCAAAGATCGTCAGTTATGCATCGCTTCTTCCACAGCCTTTTGCTGGCTACATAATTACTGGAGTTAGATATCTGCGTATCATTCAGACCATCGCCAAGGATTTTTGTTTGTTGTTGTTTATAGCTGGAGTAGCAAGTTTTTTGAATTAAGTAAATAGTAATATTACACTTTTGACTATTGAAGCAGCGAATTCTATTCTTGAAGAAGTTGTTCAATGCAAAGAGCAAACTTATTTACCATATCTTGAATGATTGTGTCGGCTACAAATTCTGATCCCCACACAAATGAGACTTTCAATGGGCCACCTTTGTATGAAATAGCACTGCAAGTGATAGGAGGTCCTTCAGAGGAAACTCCTTGAAGAAACTCCAAATCTTCTAAATACCAGGTCTTCTGGTCGGACGATGGAGGGGCTTCATTGATCAGAATGGTAGACATTTCCAGGGCATGAGAACGAGCTTCGCCAACACGCTTCTCATACTTTGTTCTCATGAAATTAGGAACAGGTGGTGGATCAAATACAATATCCTCGATTCCACTATCAAGCGAAGCTTGGATTTGGGAACGGATACTAGCTGCTTCTGCCCAGATGGATGAAGAGTTATCAGTGCATGAATTGTATGTGACGTTGATACTCGATACTAAGCTGCCCATAGAGTCAGGCCCAAATCTTTTAATCAAAGGGCGTAAATTTCGGGGAACTGTGCCTTTCAGAATGGCATAAGTAAGCCCATTGTTTTTCAAGGTCTCATTGAGCGAGTGTAGAGCAAGTGTAGTAAGAAGAGCAGTGATTGAAGTGTTGAAGTGCTTGCATTTTTGAACAAGCAGCTTGATTTCATCACCACCGATATTGTAGTAAAGGCATTGAGTTAAAAGCGGTTTGCAATTGGGTCCAGGACTAAATGTATCTATAACAGGGTCTCCAGTCCAGGTCTCAGTATCATCAGTAACCTGCGCAATAGGCCCCGTATTCTCTACCAACTCCTCAACTGGAGGATTAAGTTTACTGGACTCCAAGACATTAACGAAATAGTTTGTATCTGAAGGCAGGTTGACGTCGTTCAATTTGTCACGTAGCCCAGTAAGAAATAGTCTGCCAGAAGTCCCATCAAAAAGCGTATGATGAAAGAAAAAGTTTAGTTTTGTTCCTTCTTGTTCCGGTGTTATCCAGAGGCGCCATGGAGGAATTGAATCAGTATCCGGAAACTGTTGAGAAACTTGCTCTCGAATTAAATATTCCAGGTTGGCAGAGTCAGCAGCAGACTTCCAAACAACATTTTTGGCAAGGTCTACTTGCTTTGCCATAACAAGATCATGGGTGTCAGTTGAAGGTTCATATCTGATGAGATTGCTCAGCACAGGATTCTCAAGTACTAACTTCTTTAGAGCAGGATATAAATGGGATGTATTAAGGCGGTTCTCCGAATGCTTCAAAACAGCTCCAACGTTTACTGACATGTAAATATTCATATCATGACGATAAGCATGCGTTGCTTCCGCATTTCCTACTGTCCTAATTTTAGTTTGATCCATTTCTTTGACTTTTTCCTTATTGTAATTCGTAAAAACGGGTTACAGAAGAAGGTCAAATATTTATGCTTAAACCGAAATGTGAAAAGGTGAAAGTCAGTGCCCAGACCCACAAAGAGCACCTTCAAGGTTAGGACAGATCACAATTGATAAATTTAGATTCCCGACACTCTTTATTTTTTATCAGCTTCATCCTTTCCTTGCACTTTTTCCGAACAGAAGATTCACACAATGTCTCCTGTTCCTACTCTTCTGTTATTGTGCCTGTTAATGGCCGTGTCGTAAGTGATTGTTGGGGTTTGGCTTCAAGTGGAAGGTTCTAATTAGTTTTGTTTTTTCTATCTAGATGCTATCTGGCAGGTCTGGCACCTTTAGTCGTGCCCTTGACACCGCAAAAAATCCGACTTGTTTCTATTGTTGGTACAGGAATATTGATTGGAACTGCTTTGGTGGTCATTGTTCCAGAAGGAGTTGATACTCTTTACAAGTCACCAGCAGGATCAACTCGCTCCGAAGTTGGTCTGGCGTTACTAGCTGGATTCGTGTTGATGTATCTAGTTGACAAATTGCCGAACTCAATGCAGCCCTCACATGGAGGCTCTGGAGGCAACTTCATTCCTTTATCTGTTGATATGAGTTCTTTTCGAAATGGAATTTTCGGTGGAGCTGGAAACGCGGCTGGTACTCCTCAGAACACGCTGTCTCCTGGAGGTGGACAATCTCCAGAACACAGTGCCCACGATTCAGTCAAAAGTACTTCTGTTGGTTTAGTGATCCATGCTGTAGCTGATGGAATTGCGCTGGGAGCCTCTGTTGCTACCGAAAACTCAGCTTTGGAGGCCATCGTTTTTTTGGCTATCATGGTGCACAAGGCTCCCGCTGCTTTTGGCCTTGCAGCTGTTATTCTACAAGCTGGAGGAGCTGCCCGTGCTAAGAAGACTCTTGCTATTTTTGCTGCTGCTGCACCTGTAGGGGCAATTCTTACTTATATTGTGATTACACTTCTTGGATCGTCAGACGCTGAGTTGATTCAGTGGTGGACTGGTATTCTTCTACTATTTTCAGGTGGAACTTTCTTATATGTTGCGGTCCATGTCATGCAAGAATCTGGAGAAACAGACTCCATTTCAGAACTCCTTCTCTCGGTTACTGGCATGATGATTCCTATTCTCACTTTGTTCATTCCTGAAGAATAGAGTGAATATATATATATTTGACATTATAATAGAATGGACACCATTAATTGATATTTTGTAGACGACTTATCGGCATCAACTACTCTGCAACTGCATTGATAATTACTATAGATGTATGTCTGCCATGCTGGCGTTAAACTTCTGTAATTGGAGTTCTGAAAGATAGAATGAACCACTCAAGCTTAGGCTAGAATGGCACGAAACTTTTACTACCTTGATATACTATATTTTCTTTCCAAGAGTCTACGTGTAGTACCATAAAAGACTGGGCAAATAGCCATCTGTGACATGCGTAACTAGAACAGCTTTCATAAGTTTTCTACATAGAACACAACACAAAAGATAGCGATTGCTTTATAGAAATTCATGCTACCAAAAATTTAAAGACTATTATTATTATTATTATTATTAAAAAAACTAAATTTCAATATAAAAATAACTACTGTTTGTAAAAACGATACAAAAAAAATGATTCGACCCAGGATCGAACTGGGGACGTTCTGCGTGTTAAGCAGATGCCATAACCGACTAGACCATCGAACCAAATTTGTGAAAGACTTTCAAAACAGGTTTACAGAATGGCAAAATGAGGAATTTCCAAAACTTGTTTTTGGTATTTTTATTTGTTTAAAATTTAAATTTTTTTACTTTTAATAACAGCAAAATATACTAGATAATGTGAAATATAATCTCTTGTAGACTTTGAGTGGTTGAGACATGTAATCAGGCAAATATGTTTGAACATAGATCATGGCAGGCTTATTTCCACAAGTTTTATCTGGAAAAATAAGCATTTCGATACACTAGAAATTTTCAAGAAAAGAAAAGTAATTTTATATAGTTCTTTATGCTGTGTTGAGTTGTAATACTTCTTAATGGAATAGGCTTTTATACTCCCTGATCAACCCTACAGAAAGCCATTTAACAACCAAGTACACATAAATATATAGTTTGTAGCTACATAAGAGCCTGCTGAAAATCGAAGCATAGCAAATAAGTCACCTTTAAACTTTGAATACTAATTAGCTGAATATTGCTAATCTATGCCATTCTTGTACCCTCTACTTGTTTTTATTACTCCAACTGATAATCACCTGTTTTACTTGGATATAACAGTACAAGGCCAAATAATAAAGAAGCCGATAGATCATAATTCAGCTTCATCTGAGGTGCAGACAAGCAGATGAGTTTCTTGGTTTGCTGAGCCGAGAGTATACTTTGCGATCATAGAAACCCACACTAAACAAAAAAAAATCATTCTTACAACATTCTTATGACTCCAAATACAGAGTTAGTCTGGAAAATGTTAATAACTCAATAACAGATCAAATAATAAAAATTAAAGGGGCATTTAATGACAAGACCTCGTGGTGCTTGAGTCAAAGTTATTTCCCCAGAAAATGCTAATTAGTCGGTTTTATGGACCCTCTTTTGTCTTGTCAATTTAGGTTTCTTTGGATTCCACAGACAGTGATGAGTGAGGTCATGGAAGGGACAAGAAACAGGTAAACTAGGAAAAAGATGAATAATAAAATAATAGAAGCACCGGACAAATTTGGAGTTTGGCATACGTTCCAAAAATCATTGGTCAAACGAATGCTAGACATGGCCAACTTTGGAGAGACTGAAAATCCGATTTCAGCTAAGATTAGAAGATGATAAAAGTGAATCAGAGTAATGTAAAGGACAAACCAAATTATGAAATTTGGAGTACCATAGACGTCAATGCGAAGTAGAATAATGACTCAAGTCTCAAGCCAAACGCAAGGAAAGACAGTGATGGAGATAAAAAGCTGGGGTCAAGTATTTTTAGCATGAAACTTCTGAATTAATCGGCATCACAGTTATGGGTCACATCCTAGTCACATCCTAGTCACTATCCTCGGTAGACACAATACAGCCGATCATGATATAAATCTATTGCAAGCTTCATCAAGACCGCTGATGTTAGTTCAAGCCCTTGGTCCTGGAAAACTCAGAGTCTTTTCATTACACTACCCTTCGCTAACAAAACTGAGTCTTGAAAGTTGAAACATCCATCTAATTCACAGCTTTTCAGGACAATTCAGTTCTAGCACTGCCTTCTGAGGTCTGACAACTCAGTATCGGATAAATACCCACGTTCCACCACTCACTCCCACTTGGGCCTAATTTTTTTTTTTTCTCACTTTGACTTTCTTGACAACTCATCATACACCGTTTCTAACTACAAATGCCAGCCCTCAGCAGAGTCACCACAGGCTCGGCCCATAGAAGTCAGGGATGGCTTGCAAACCACCCACGGTTTGCTCGACTGTTTCGTGATTTCAAGTACGGAGTTCAGTCAACATTTACAAACGCATGGGCTTTTTACTCACGCCAAAATCTCATACTCAAAGGACTCATTCTTCTGGCTGTCACATCTTTCTTTACCGCTGAAATTGTGTTTCTGATATACCATGAAAGAGTGTTTGAATTTTTGGTCTCTTTTGCCACGTCCTGGCGTGAGTTGCGGGCTGGTCCTGCCATTATGTTTGGACTCATTGTGCTCATTTCGTTTCCACCATTGATTGGGTACTCTCTATTATCGTCAATGTGCGGAATGATGTATGGGTTCTGGGGTTGGCCATTGCTAGCCTCGGCTACAATCCTAGGGTCTCTTTTATCCTTTTTAGCCTGCCGATACGTGTTCCACGATTACGCACAAAGACTGGCAAGTTCTAACGAGAAGTTTGCGGCACTCACCAGCACCATGGAGCAAGACGGATTTAAATTGCTCTGGATGATCCGGCTATGCCCTTTGCCATACTCGATATCAAACGGTGCGCTGGCGTCTATCCCCAGTGTTTCACCGCTGAAGTTTACCTTGGCTACAGCTCTCACATCGCCCAAATTGCTGATGCACATATTTGTTGGCGATAGATTGATGCATCTTAGTAGCGAAACAGATACTGCTTCCCGTGTGATTAACATCATATCGATTGCCGTCGCATCGATTGTTGGCTCGCTCACAGCTTATACAATCTACACCCGTACAATTGAGAAAACTGAGCAGAATGATGAGGCTTACCATGGCCTGGAACTAGATGTTGAAGCTAACGGATCCACTAGTCTAGATGAATTTGACCGGGACAGCTTTGACATTAACGACGATTTTGAGCCGTTTGAAGGAACCATTCGCAACAAATCGGCCTACTAATAAAGAACACAATTATCTAAAATAATACCAATATCAAATCTAGATTGAAATTATATATATATATTTATTTTAAATGAACTATAATTATGCATTTTCTTTATTTTTTATCTTTCCTTTTACTCTTACCAAAAGAATTATTTGCCTACAATGTCAGACCATTTCTTACCTTGAAGGCCTTCAAGGATTCCCTTCTTAACTTCGCAGGCGACACCTGGGCCCTCGTACACAATGGAAGTGTAGAGCTGGACAAAATCAGCACCTGCGGCAGCAAAGTCAAGTGCATCCTGACCTGTAGAAATACCGCCACAGCCAATAATGGTTGTATCATTACCAAGTTCCTTTCGTAGGGTTTTCAAAGCGGCAATGGAAAATGGTTTAACAGGAGCACCAGAGAGTCCTCCGACTTGTGAGATAAGAGTTTGGTCTGTAGTACGGAGTGATGCAGGACGGGCAATGGTGGTGTTGGAAACAATAACACCGTCGACCTTGCTGGCCTTGACGGCGGCAGCAATAGACTCAATTTCTGGGGCAGTTAAATCAGGAGCAATCTTGACAACAACAGGAGGCAGGGAAGCATAAGGCAAACTGTCACGACGGCTCACAACAGTTTGAAGTAGAGTTGTAAGTTTCTCTTCACTTTGCAAGTCTCGGAGACCGGGGGTATTGGGACTAGACACATTGACCACCAAAACATCGGCATGAGGGCCAAGAGCGTCGACACCCTTGATGTAGTCTTCAATTTCATCACCATTCTTGTTCTTGCCAAGATTGACGGCCAGAGTAGTCAATGGGCGGCCAGAAAAATTTCCTTGAGCCAGGCCAAGAGCAGCTTCTCTCATGCGGAGCCTGGCCGCAACCGTGAGATGACCGTCTGAATTGAAGCCGTAGCGGTTAATGACGCCAGCGTCGCGTTCAAGCCTAAATACGCGAGGCTTTGGATTTCCTTCTTGGGGCTCAGGGGTAACGGAACCTACCTCAACGTAGGAAAACCCAAGGTTAAACATGGAGTCAATTGCCTCTGCATTTTTGTCAAACCCAGCTGCCAACCCAAGGGGGTTGCTCAGGGTTATGGGTTTCACAGAAGGGTTGGCGGAGTTTTTGAATAATGTGACCTCCATGAGCCCTTGAGGGTCATTAACGGCATCCCAGTCAGCGGGGACTTTTGGGGCAATGCAAGGGTGCTTGAACAGCTCGATACCCAATTTATGGGCTTGCTCTCCATCGAGGACTGCTCGAACGATGGGTAAGGAAAAGTACTTGTGAAGACCTGTTCGAGCATCGCGGCCATAGAAATAGTATATACCACCTGCAGCCAAGCCGGTAGCAGCAGTGAGAGATACCAATCGTCGAGAGTATTTGAACATGATGGTGATGATGGTGCCTTGGAGATCGTTTGGAGATCGGTTGGTGATCGTAAGTGATGCTGGATGCTAAAATGAAAATCTCGAGGCTGTGATTTGTTGGATCATGCCTGGGAATGTTACCCGCCCGTGTCAAAATATATAGTGATGCGAGTAATTGAGTTTTGTACTTTCTATCGAGGAGATGAAAGACCCACAATAAATCGAGCAAGTAGCTCAAAAATAAAATAAAAATAAAAATAATAAAAAAATAAAATGAAAAAAATAAACCTTGAAACAGTTTGACCAAATGCTCCTTTCTAGAAGATTAAAAATTAAAAATACGTGAGACACGTCAGTTTCCTGATAGAACTCTAGTCCGCCTGAGCAAGAGCGACATCAACTTTCGGTTGGCGAAAGAATGAGGTTTACCGAAAACTTCAAGAGCAGTCACGATCGCCCAAGAGTTCCAAGAGTGGAGGGTTAAGGAGAGATTAAAAGAACAGCTGAGGGTGTTATGCTAAAATTGTGCCTGTTTTCTACAATTCAGGATTCACCCACAAGAAAGGAAAAGATATATAAAAACAGAGGAAACTAGAAAGTATTCGTATTTTTCATATCGGGAACAAGTCCATATTTGAAAGATTCTGTGCCATGTTCCTACATGACGTTCTCCCGACCAGTCCACATTTCTTTTCCAGGACTATGGATTATGGGATAAAAAGTCAGCATTCGAGACAGAGATAATTAAATGTATTTATATATATAATTGAGGTTTGATATTCGAAGTTTAAGTCTGCCTGCGTGTGGTTTCTGAAAGGAGCCGTGGAAAACAGCAGGTAAACTTTTATTTACATCAAACGCAAATGCAAGCGCATGAATGAATTTGAACAGAATAAAACGAGGACTTGAATAACCAGCCTATAAATCAAAAAGCAGAGCAAGTTTGAAGTATGAAATATGAAATATGAAATTGTTAATCTTCTCCTTTTCTGTCATACCCCGAGTGCCATTCATTGAGTCTTGACAATCCGTTTTAAAATTGTACGTTCTTCTTGCTGGCATTGAGCAAGAAGCCATGATTGCACTATGATGCCACCGTGGGCTTTTCCAATGTGAAGAAAACCCAAGAGACCGCAATAAAATAAGTCGATAAAAGAATAAAATAAACAAATAAAACGCGTATGATAGATATATTCGAGTACAAGAGAAGATACCAGTGAAAATAGAAATAAAAATAAAATAAAATAAAAATAAAAAAATTCCAAAATATCAAAGCCAAACCTTCCCCTATTTTTGTCCTATTAATCCTTTTTGTCCTTGGTCCTTTTTGTTCTTTTTGTCCCTTGGTCATTTTTGACTTTTTTTTATTTTTTTTATTTTATTTTTTTATTTTTTTATTTTATTTTTTTATTTTATTTCCATTTTTATCTTTTATGCATTTTATTTTTTATGCACTTATTTATTCATTTATTTCTTCATTCATTCAATTATTTTTAAATTTATTTACTCCAAAACCTTTTATCGACTTCCTCTTCTCTTTCTTCTTCTTCTTCTTCTTCTTCTTCTTCTTCTTTACTCTTCTCATCCTCCTCACCTCCTCCCTTGATGGCTTTCTACTCATCCTCGTCCGGCCAAGAACCCTCCATGGCAGCGGCGGCCCCTGCGAAATGGCACAACATGGAATCAGCATTCCCCCCGTTTGTTCCTGGCGCACCACTCAAGTCAGTTTACGAGCGTGCGGGCTTCGACGTGAATAAAGAAGGAGAGCCATCCAATTACGCTCCATCCATTCGTAGTCATAGTCGCATGACCAGCAGGTCGCCGTCAGTCAACACTATGAGAGAAAACGACGGCCCGCAATCTCGATCATCGTCTTCTTTGTCCAACTACCGCTCACAAACCCCCAACAGACCTCTCCGTCCCTACGATGAGGAATCTGAACCAGCCCACGCTCGGAGTCCGGCAAAAGAATACCTGACGACTCCTGATTCAGGCAACAGGACTCTCTTATCGCTGGTCCCTCCCGGTTATAACCCTTCCCGCTCACGGTCCCCAAAATTATCAGCATACGACCTGACCGAACAGCAGCTAACTTCATCTGAGCCACATGCAGACGATGCACTACCTTCTACACCCATAATGACTGTCCCTCCGCCACTTGTGGCTCCATCATCGCACAGCAGGAATGAAAGTCCAAATACCAGTAAGCGAAGCAGTGATGCTTCTTCAGTCTACTCGACTGGCTACGACCCCCTATACGACCTCTCTCCTAGGTATGACCGCACCAAGTCGCTGTTACCGTACCAAAGAGAACAGCTGGAGCAAGGCCCAGAACATACCCAGCCCACTATGCCTCCGCTTGAAGAAGCGTTGAACCGTGCACAGTGGCGCGCTCACAATCAACATCTACACCAACAACAACAACATCCAAATCAGCATCGTGAACAACATGGGCCAATTCAGGAGTTCAATGTTAATTCCAGGCATAATGCACGCTTTGGTAACACAGCTTCTTCTTCTTCTACCCAGGACCCACAATTTCGAGAAGATTATAGCGATGCTGCTAATAATAACAGTAATAACAATAATAATCCTAATAATAACACGCTCAACTCGTCAAATCCTCCCAATATGGCAACCACCCTAGCCCACACCCACAAACAACAGCAGCAGCATCGGCCACAAGACATCGTTTCGCGGTCCGGCTCCTTGGCTTCAACAGCCTCATGGCGCTCAAAAGGCGCAACCAGCCCAAGAACCCCCGACGTGGGGTCTATGACCATGGCGCTAATGGGTGGTCCAGGAGGCAGCCATGTCAGTCCCAACGTTATCATCCATGAAGAAGACGAAGGCAAGGAAGACAGCAACAACTACAACAACAAGTCAATACACGCAACACAGCATGACCATCTAGAGAAAAACCTGATACCGCCGCCACAGCACAAGAGACGCAAGTCCAAGAAGGGTCCATGCCGGGGGTGTGGCGAAATCATTCTTGGAAAGTCAGTATCATCGCGAGACGGCCAGTTATCAGGGCGATGGCATAAGGAGTGCTTCTGCTGTGCTAAATGCGGGACGCGGGATTTCCAGCGAGGCAATAAAGAGCATTCAACAGCGTCAGTTGAGTTCTACATTTTAATGGACATGCCGTTGTGCCATCAGTGCTATCACGAAGAAAACAATTCAGTATGCCCCATGTGTGTGCGTGGAATTGAGGGTGAGTGCCTTGACGATGGAATCTCGCGATACCACTTGGCGTGTTTACGATGCACCGACTGTAGCACACTGCTAGATCCACGTGTGGGGTTCCTGTCGGTCATAGATGGCGTCTTTTACTGTCCAACCCATGCTGAGTACCATGCAGCGCGAGCAGCAGCGTTGCTCCCTGCCCGATCAAACAGCCGTGGTGAGCCACGAACGACCATAGTTGAGAGACGACGGACCCAATTGATGATGATGTGAACAGAAATTACATATACGCGTTAATATAAGCACTGGCAACACTGGGTTCATTTCTTTTCTCTATACATCATTTTACATTTATTATTACCAATTTTTTTTTAATTTTTAATTTGTTTATTTTATTGAAAGTTTTTATTATTTATTTTTATTATTATTCTTCTTCTTCATATATAATGTTACCATGTATTTATAGTTTTTATGCATTTGTTTCGTGTTGATACCTGATTTTTTTCTTTTCATTCCATCATCATATATTTAAGATGTATAATATCTAATTTATACCTTATAATTTATAACATATACCCATATAATCCATAATTTATACCAGTCTTATTTTTTCTCTTTATTGATATGTAGATCTATATTTAAAGCCGCCTTGGACTTGGTGGTGGAAGACGATTTCATGCCTGAAGATGTAATAGTAGTAGAGTTTCGAAGGTTGGGCGTCGACTTTGTATTGATAGTTGACAAATGTTTAAGCCGTCGTGCCGATGATGACGGAACCGCCAGCCATGCCGGAGCAGACACGGATTTTGGCAATTGCGCTGGTTGCTGTTGATGCTGTTGTTGATGATGGTTCAAATGCTGTCGAAGTCCACTTATCGATGTGGATCGTGGGATTTGCGATTTCCTAGACATAACCACACTACTCGTACTAGCACCAGTACTAGTGCTACTAGTGCTACTGCTGCTACTGCTGCTACTGCTGCTACGACTGTTACTGCTGCTGATGGTAGACTTGGATGGGGAAGCTGGCCCGCTTGGGAGAGCCATCATGGACGAGTATTTGCGGGGCCTACGCTTTTGCGAATGTGGAATTGGTGGCAATGGCCTTGGTTTGTGCGAGGCATTTTCGGCTGCCGTTAAACTACAAGGCGTTGGCGATATGGGGATTGCATGCTCGTCGCAAAGTTGAGATAATGGTTTGCGGAATGTGCTGGCTGATGGGGTCTGATCGGCATTGATTATAGGTGTTTGTAGAACTGCCATGCTTCTACTTCGTCTGACTGACTTTGGAGTTGAAACTGGGGTGGTATCGACTACTGCTGCATGACTTTGCACGGTGGGTATCGAACTGAAACTAGGTTTTCTGGTAATGTTTAGCCGTCTAGGACTGTTGTTGAGAGACTCTATTGATTCAAGTATTGGTAGTCCATGTTTGTATGCATCCCGTAAGTTCATAGTGCTGCCTGTGCTTTTTAGTGCTAGCATCCGCCCAGTAGAATCCATCCTGCGACGCTTGGGCGCAATTGCAGGTATGCTTGATTTCTTCACAAGTCGTTTAAACTCAGGTACTACCTGTTGATGCAGAGGCAGCACGTTTTCTTTATCATCGCTGGCAAGACTGCTTGAACTACTGACAGGGCGCAGAGTTGGTTTGTTGCTTGCTGCTGCTGGCGCAGGGACTGCCGATTCTTTGGCACTGCCTGAATCACAGCATGTAATGGCATAGTGTAAAGCGATTGATTCCATATTTGCAAACTGCCGATCATGAATGATTGAGTACCCTTTGTACCTTGATCGTGAGTGCGACGAGACATGGTTCTGAGTTACTTTTGACGGTGACGATTCCCTTAATGGGGATTTGGCATCATGTTTGTTATGTGTGCTCTTTCGTGGAGTACCATCTTGATATCCGTGGTTGGACAGGCTACCATCGTTGATTATAACTAGACAAAGCCAATATTGTTAGTACTCATCCAAATTGCGCAACAAAGACACTGCAGGTACACCTACTTTCTGCTCGCTGGTTCATTTCACAGATCACTTCATCATAGGTGTCATTAGAAGCCAAAGAAGCTAGGGTATCGCTGTTGAACTCAATGAGTGGATGCTGGTATGAAGGTATAGGGGCGTTCCAAAGGTTTTCTGTATGTGATGCTGATTTTTCAGGATGATTTGATGCGGGCTTCATTTTAAAGACCAGCTTGAAAAGCTACAATATAACGAACAATGATGACAAGAGACCAATAATTACAGACTTTGAATAGTTGAAGAAGAGGTAGAAAGGAAAGAAAAGAGTAGAGGGAGAAGAAAAGAAGAATTAAAAAAAAAAAAAAACAGGCTGTAAAATTAGGGGATAATTGCATTTCTAGGGCCTCAGTGTTTTAATTTTGGACGCTACAATCCCGAGGACAGATGTAGGTTAAGCGGAGTGTAGTTTTTCATTTGGTTACGAAAGGGTTGCAGGGGGGAAGCATGAGACAATGGTTAAGAAAGAGATATGGTTGCAGTTGGTATTGTGCACCCGTCATTACATAGTGGGCCGCATTGATTGACATGAAGGTTTGGTGGATGTAGCGAGGTTAAGCAAACTGCTACCTTCTCTTTACAGAACTTGTGACCCAAAAATCCCTCTCTGCGCATTGACTATACACGAGGTTTCTGCTTGGGGTCAAAGCAGGTGTCAAATATAAAAGATGGTTATTATTTGAAATAGGAAAGACTTAAACATGGGGGACCCAATCGAATTATGTCTCATCAGAATAGGAGAAGAAGGAAGAAGAACACAAAAGTGAAATATTTTTTTGGGGGTTTTGTTTACCTTTGTCCGGTTTAGGAAATACGTCCCAATTCTGGATTTTTGTGTTTTTAATGTTTTTATTCGCTTATTTTTTGAATCGTAAAACAAAGAAATGTGACTAAAACTTTGCTTCTCAATATCTCAAAGATGGAAAGGTGCAGCATGAGAAAACCATCTGAGATACGAGATCAGAATCGTACTTTATTCAGTCATTTGTTGTTCAGATAGGGAGGTGAAACCTGGTTAGTGAAAAAAATCTACAAACATTATATTTCAAAACTAGTCTTTGGGATTTTTCATATAGTTTTCATGACCAATCATTATCAAGAATATTTATATATATATATATATATATATATATATGTCATTGGAGTACCTTTTCTAATTTATATTATCACATTCTTCTTTTTCGGTTTCTTTTTTTTTGTCTCTTTTTTTTTTCTTCTTCTTTTTTATACAGTCATCAATGAGGAGGTATTAATGAGGAAAGGGTCAAGGGAGGAGATGGTCGACGAAATGGTACAAAACATAAAAACAATTATTCACACAAAAAAAAGACATCAAAAAAAAAAAATAAAAAAAAAAATAAAAAGGAAACACAAAGATATAGTAGAGAAGTCTTAGGCCTGTTGACCAGCTTCACTAGTACGACGATTCTTTTCATTTTCAAGCTGTTGAAACAAAAGTCTCAGTGCTTCCTGGTTGGCTTCGCGAGTTCCAATGATGGTAAACATGCGGTCACCGCTAGAGTCATGCGACTCTTTGGCAATAGAAATCTTGGCTCCACTGATATGTCGGATTTCAGCAATCTTATTACCACCCTTGCCAATAATGCATCCAACCATATCGGCCGAAATGGGAAGCTGCTCTTGAAAGGTTTCTTGACCAGCTGCGTCTTTGCGGACACCGTCAGGTCCAGTGCCACTAATGTTGTTGTTGGATGAAGAAGCGTTATTAAAGCTATTGCTGGTACTGTTGAATCGGGGACGGGTGCTCGAGCCGTTGAATCCACCACGAGCTTGAGGAACGTAGAAGATGGTGCCGCCAGCGCGCTCCCAGTCTTCCAAAAGACATCGTCCAATTTCCCATACAGCAGAGCGAATGGCTTCAGGCTTTCCCTGGACTTCGACAATGCGCTCCGTCGATTGTGGGAGAAGGTCCTTAGAGGCCACCATACGGACCTTGGAATTTTCTTGGATAGACTTGATTTTGGCACCTTGGCGACCAATGATAGTGCCCATCTGCTGGTGAGAGATCAAAAGCCGGATAGTGGCAATTCCAGATGGGGGAGTGGGGGAGAGAGCAAAAGGATAAGTATTGGTAAGGGGACTTTCAATAAGAGTATTGGCAGCCATGGAGTATGCCTCAGATACACCATCAAGGGTACCAGTCACAGTGAGAACTCGGTCCTGTACTCCAGGAACAGACTTGGAAACACCGGCCTTGACCCCGGTTTGGTCACGAAGATCTGCAACATTCTTTCCAGCCTTGCCGATAATCACTCCAGCTTCTTTGGAGGTCACCAAGCAACGGAGAGTAAGCTGCGACTTGGAAAGGTCATCGGAGGAAATGGACTGCTGAGTTTCATGAATAGGCGAGGTCTCGGAAGGCTGCTCAGAAAAGTTGGACTCAAAAAGAGAGTTGTTGTTGTGAATCTGATCGGCGTCTGTCATGATGATAAATCGAGTGCTGAGAATTTGCGAATTGAGAATCGGGTGGAGGCGGGATCGGCAAAAGATGTCGGTGGCAAGATGTAATGAAGGATATGAGGATATGAATGACTGAGAGGGAACGAGACGAAAGAGATGTGGGTTGAGGGCGAAGGAAGGAGCTGTGGAGAGGACGGTGGAATGAGAGGGCTGATGTGGTGTGGTGAGGAGAAGAAAGGAAAAAGGTTTTTTGCGAAGTTTTGCTTTTCTTCTGCTGGACACATATCTGTGTGGGCAAGGGCTATTACTTATCAACTAGTAATGATTACATAAGTCAATTACATACACTTGTCACGTGCTGTGACCCGTTGATGGACCCTTCAGACATTTTGTATCCACTCAGTTACTTCAGTTGACAAACAAGCGATTTGCCATGTTTATTTCATTAGGAAACATTTCTATATTCAGCAATTCAAATTAATACAATCATAAATTCAAAACGTTCTTCAACGTGTAGGTAAGGAGGATGGTCATTGTGAACAACAGCATCACGTATTGGCAGATCAAATATGCCGCCAAACAGTCCATTTCTTTAGAGTCAGAGTTCTTTGGCATGAAGATAGCCGTCAAATAAACTTGAGAAGTGGCACTAGGAACACCACTGGAAATTATCATGACAAACAAAGCCATATGGTTGTCCTGCGCAATCCAATTAAGTGCCTTCATTTTATTCGTCCAGGCTACGGCAATGATGGGCAGTATTACCAGTTTTAAAACCCCCATTAATAGAACACTTTTCCAAAACCCAGCAGGGAGCTTTTTTATACTCAGTCGTGCCATTGTGGCACCTAGCATTGCCAAACCGAACGGTACGGCTGCATTACCTACAAATGTAGTAAAGTCCATTACAAACCCGAGTACAGGTGCACCATCAGGAGCATCAGGGATATTTTTCACAGTTGAGTCAGAGGCTGCATAAAACAGACGGCGTACTGGTGGTATCATGGTTATCACAATGGAAATAATTAGAGATGCGCTTGGAGGTCGCGCAAAATTTTTGATGAACTCCCACAGAAACGAAAGATGATACTTTTTGAGAAACTGCCGAAAGGCCTTTGGCTTGTGTACCGAAGGGGTTTTAAGAGATACTTGGGGAGTCACCTGTAGCATCGAAGGCTCTGTTTCAGTAGTTTGCCGGCTTATCACATTGGTCTGTGTGGCCGAAGACGAAGTAAACTTGGCCTTTTTCAACCTATTTGGCTGATTATAGGCATCAATGACATCGTGGATATTTTCAGAATGTATTTTGAATAATGGTGGACCGTCTAAACCATCGTCCGAGTCGTCATCAAGCAAGCCCAGTCCAGGTACAGTTTTGCGCGCAACTGATGATTTTTGTACATAATTCCTATTAGGATATTCTGCAATTGTATCTGCAACCAACGGAATTGGGTCTGGCTCAACATCAGATATCGACTCTTGTGGTGAGAGCTCTGGCTGTTTTTCCTCATTTTTGCTTTTGTTTCGCCGGTACTTGATACTTTGGTAAAGACTATAAAGACCCGGCTGGTGTTTTGTCTCTGGATCGTATGAGCCATTTTCAATATCACGAGTTTTACGCTTAAAGTCCCGTTCAATCAACCTGAAGCCTCCCAAGTTGAACATGCTAAAAATGAAAATGGTCAAGAATATCACGCAGTATGCAATACCTTTAGAACTATCTTGGCTGCTAAATAGAGTTCCTGAAGAGAGTGTCGTGATGTATGCAATTGGTAAATCGCCAGCGTTTGTAAAGGTGCCAGCAACAATAAGGCCGCCTAGCCAGTATTTTGGATTTGGAGTCACTCCGTTGGTAAAAATGCTAAAAAACAGGCCAATGCACTGATATAGGACGGCTGTGAGAAGTAAAACTCCGATAGTTTTTAGATCACTAGCATCAATGGAAGATACCACCTTACTGAAGGTCAAGCAAGGAATTAAATAGTTCACAATGATCACAGAGATATTCTGGCATGTCTCTACCGTCATGATATCTAAAAAGTTAGTCCGAGACTCCACTAGCTATAGATCTAATCATACTTTGCTTTGCCAGTAGGAAGCCCATTCCTCCGTTCAAGAAGATCTTGATCAACGGTTTAATTGCAATATAAACAGCTGCTCCTATTGATAACGCCATGATCTCTTCCTAACAAAATAAATCAGGCTAAGCTGAAATTTAGAGAAATTAAAAAACTTGCTGTGGGAAGCCTATCGAAGGCAGAAAGATTTTACTCAAAATACAACTTTTTTTTAGCTGCTCGATATTTGCACGCATTTATCCGGCAGTAGCCTTTGTTAAACGCACCACTCCACCCCCAAAGAGCCTTTCCCTCATGGCCGTTTAGGGACAGGAAAGCTGAGGATAAATTTGGAGAAAACGGTTTCTAGAAACTGTTTAGACTCAAAATGAATCTTTTAGCGAGGTGTTTAGGATGCTAAGATAAGAATAATAAATGCTTTGGGCTGGATTTCGTATACATTCACTTAACCTGTCAACAGTATTTCGTGACCAGCCGTGAATCTAAAAGATGTGTTCCAAATAGAAATTATATACCAATTCATTTACCTCCAAAGGTTTAAGCTTTGATGGGCTTTGTTTATGCTAGATAAAATTGTTAATATTTATTTTAAAAGTGAAAAATTAAATATGCCTCGTCCGCCCAACTATCCTTTTTGCCCACTTCCACCATTTGGCTTCCGACAAACTCAAACAAGAAGAACCGGCCGCATCACCAGTACCATATTTGCACTTTTTAATAGATATATAAACCAAGCTTTTATTTATTTTCGGTTTCTTTTTCGGTTCCATTTTTCAAGTTCTTTTCTTGTTCTGGTTTTCAATCGGTTTTCTGTGGCCACGAGATTCCTTACTCCTTAAGGCTCATGATTCTTTCTAGCAACCTTTTCAGCCCTCTCAGAATCCCTTCTTCATCGACAGCTACAGCTGCTCAATTTTTCAGTCTCTATAGGCAGACTCCAGTGCATCATTCCAATTTGCCTCTGATTCAAGTAACTGGCTTTCACCACAAAAGTGCGCTTCAATACCAAAGAAAACAAGCCAAACGGCATCCCGGATTCTGGACCCTTTCTAACCGTCTAAGAACCAAATCACGAACCTCGTTATACAGACGTCTGGGCATAGTTAAGACCCTTCTGTCGAAACCGTGGACTCGTCTTAACAGTTCTTCCAAAAAACACCGGATCATGTCACAATTTTATAGCTCAAACTCAGATGATGTTGGAGCCAAGGCTAAATCTGCCTTTTCGTCATTCAAAAACAAGGCAACTAATTACATGAATACTATTGCCACTAAAAATGCTAACAATTCATATGGAAGAGAGATATCTAGACTGATTTCTGCTGGATCAATAGCCTCCACGCCGGGCCCCCCTGGATCGAATCTTGTCAATCCTCCCTCGATACCTTCTGATGACGAAATTTTAATGGTATATCCGTCTTATTGCAGACAAAGAGAAGATGGCAAATATGAAGTAGATGTACGAGGATGGCTTTACTTACCAGGGCAGCCAAATCGAAAGAGTAGAATGGTTGTTGCCACCGCTAAGCGTATTGCAGGCGTCAAGTCTGATACTTACCCACATCCCTATACCGATCCTTCTAGGGTCAATTCCACCGCTTCATTTCAAGGTTCTGTGAATGCCCCTTTACCTAGCAGCCAAAAGGCTAATGCACCGGAAGATGAGAATTTGATTTCACTTTCTGACGAAGAAGATGCAGACATTAAAAATCTCAAAACCGAATTCCTCGACTCTCAATCGACAACTACTCAACACAAACCCTCACCCCCTCCTCCTCCTTCTCGAACTTATTCATCAACCAGCTCAATTGCTACGAATCACAGTTTTTCTCAGGAAGAGACTCTCAAAGCACGTCTTGCTCCCTTTTTAACCCGCCCTGTTGCGTTTAGAACTATTGATATCACGTTTAGTGGTTTGACAGATGAGCATGGCGAGTCGATGAAAGTTTTCCATGCAGAAACTAATAATGCAGGGCGCTTTTCTACCCGAATTACACTGGATAACAAACCTTCAATAGTTTCTGTACAAGCTCATGATAAACTTGTCACCTTTGAAGAGGTCATTGATGTAGAACCTGAAGGTATCAGCATCATTTCTGATATCGACGATACCATTAAGGATACTGGAATTTTGGGAAACAAGCGAGAGCTCTTTCGGAATGTTTTTGTTCGCGATTATGAAAAGATTGCAATTGAAGGCGTTCAACGTTGGTATCAAGATCTACAGCACATGGGTGTAAAGTTTCATTATGTCTCCAATTCTCCTTGGCAACTATATCCTACTATTTTTGAGTATCTACGATCATCAAGACTACCTCGTGGGTCCATGCATCTGAAAGAGTATTCTGGTTTCTTGAATGGTCTTTTCGAGCCTGCCAGTGAGCGAAAACGAACGAACTTATATGGGATTCTCAAAGATTTTCCAAGGCGCAAGTTTATTTTGATTGGTGATTCTGGTGAAGGAGATCTTGAAGCATACATTGACGTTGCACGACGATTTCCAGACCAGATTTTAGCTATTTATATTAGAGATGTCACATTACCACCTGGAGACAAAACGGCAGAGTTACTTGATGAAGAGCTATTAACAATCAAGTCGAGGTCTGTTCGACAAACAGCATCACAAGCATCACTTGCTGACTCCAACCATAATCACAATGGCTCACAAGTTTCACTTTTAGATACCATTGAACCTTCCTCAAAACCACCACCTCCAAAACCAAGAAGCTTTTCCACTCCACTAGTTCAGACTGCAGCTCCTAAATCCCGCACGCCAACGCCCGATACTGCCACTGCTGCTAATGGTAGACTTCCTCCTCCTGTTCCTCGGAAACCCACTAAACTTATGGTGAATCCCACCAAACCTAAAGTCGCTGATGCCCCACCACTGCCTCCCCGACCTGTATTCTCTACCAAACCTAGCGAAGCCAATGCATTTGCCCCTCCTCCTGATCCCATTGGATATTATCCTCCTTCTGATCCCGCCGGATATCCTCCTCCTCCGCCTTTACCTCGTAGAGAAAATATTCGCAGTCAGGTTTCAAGTCGTACAGCTTCACCTGCTCCTTCGAACTCAAGCCATCCAGTGATGATACCTTCTTCTCAGGACGACTACGAGTTTAATGATGTTTTAGATAAGCGGGTGGAGACTTGGATGTCTCGTCTGCGCAGTGCTCGTTATGAGCTTTCTGAAAATATTCATTTACGAATGTGGCGAGTTGGCTCTGACGCAAGAGCGGAATCTCTTGAGGTTATCAAGCAAGCGAAGTCTAGTTTGAAGTAGTGCTATAATGCTATATAATGCAAGGTTGCTATCGTTTACCTGTTGAAGCTCATAATTCTTTTTTGTTCCTCTACTAGTTTTTCATTTTATATTTGTGCCATATATGAAAATGTGTCCTGGCTGTCATACCATACTAGTTCCCAAGTGAG
Source organism: Geotrichum klebahnii (assembly GCA_030570935.1). NCBI lineage: Eukaryota > Fungi > Ascomycota > Dipodascomycetes > Dipodascales > Dipodascaceae > Geotrichum > Geotrichum klebahnii. The sequence continues at coordinate 51,861 of JAJLWW010000054.1, forward strand.
AATTACTAGGCCAAGCAGAACAGACGGAAGCCGAAAGAGCGCATCAGACTGAATAAAAATCAATTTAAACAAATATATAATCCATTCCATGTAATAAATATATTCAATAATATTGTAGGCAGTTTAATATTCTTTTAAGATGGAAAAGTTATAGTGCTTGGACACTCAACCAATGCTGTACAGTCAGCTGACTAAGGTAATCATCTTATCATTGGCACTCAATTGCAAAAACAAAATGCTTCAACCAAGCGTGCTGCTACGACAAGGAGACTCTTTGCTTGTTCGTTTTGACTTTGGCTTCTTGATTCAACACATGGCACGAATAGTATGAATTCTTCAGACGAACAAGAGGAATCAAATTTATCCTGGTCAAACGGTACTGAAACAACACCGGTTGCCAATAGTGGCAACCAACTGAGTATCAACAGAGATACTCCTACTATTGAGAACGCCAATGCACAGGCAAGTACTGGTAGAATAGAGAGTAATGACGCTATACCACTCAGAAACAGACTTGGAAGCAGTTCATCTCGCCCTTCAATTTGGGGACCCATTCTGCTGGAAGACTACGACTCAAGTGGTGAGGAAGGGGAAACTGCCAATGCTTTCACTGAGGAAGTTGTTATTCAGTCCACGATCAGAGGTCATTTAAGACAACAGAGCTTGGACAGACAGGCGATCATGGATCAGCTCTGGGCTGCGCCGGATAATGAAGAAGAACAAGAAGTGGAAGCAGAAATGGATGAAAATGAAGAGGAAGACGATTTGGAAACCACTGGAACTATAAGCGTGGGACAAAGTCCAGAAAGAGCTCGAATAGCCTGGTCTGCAGCGGAGATTTCGGCCACCGAAAGAATAGATGACACTGCCAATATTCGACAGAGGATTCAAGAGATTTCACGCCGATATGACAATGAGAAAATCCACCTTAGCTATCAACCTGGATTTCCATATAATGATCCAGTAGATCTTCGTTACTGTGGAGCTCAGAATCTGGACATTCTTGAGTTCCCTTCATATAGAAACAATCTCGCAGTGGCTAGTAAGCTACAGGGTGTGTTGTTTTTGGCTGATGGCTCTGTTGTTAGAATGTACAAAGTCGATGAGCCTAGTCAGGTTCTGGAGTCATCCAGTGTTTTTTCGTTCGACACAAAGCCAGATTCTACAACGATGAACATGCGAGTTGGTGCCAACTGGAGTAACTTTCCTCACTTTATAAACCATATGATTACAGGAATCATGGGTGGAATTGAATACTTAGTCACTGCAGCCGATAATGGGCGAGTACTAATATTTGAAGTTCCAACTCTTGTTCGGTCCTATATTAATGCTTTGAAACTGAACGAAACGAAATCATCAGATAGTCGCACCCCAGTCCAAGGCAAGATTAGTCCCCTGTGTGTATTCCAAATGCCTGCATCTGCATGGGGACTATGCATTCATGAACAACTACAGCTGCTGGCAGTTTCGTGCAATACTGCTCGAGTTACAATCTTAAATCTTAAAGAATATTTAGCGGGTACGAGTAAGACAGTATTACGATATGTATCGCCTGGTCTCCGCCATAATATTCCTGATGTTTCTTTCATATACCCCACTGCTGAGGATTTAGCTAAAGGTTTGTATACGGAAGACGCATTCTATGTGGCTTGTACTAGCATATCAGGCGACCTTGTATTGTGGGAATTTTTCACTGGCAAGCGGTTGGATGCATTTTACCAAGAGGCAAGTGACAAGAATTTAAAAATGTTCAACACAGTAACTCATTTACTTGGAAGCGATATTCCGAATGAGTCCATGGTAATGAATTTACCTGGTGAGCCATTGGATCCTCAATTTTTACGGGTTCCCTTTGAAGGAGGACGCTGGCTCACTCTCAGAAATATTGACGAAGAAGGGTGGACTATTAACACTGTGTGTGAAAAAGACTTCAAAAATGTGGAATCTTTTTACGAATTGTCAGGCTCTGAATGGCTCAATGAAAATAATGTTTTTCGTCAATTATCGGTACCACTCCACACAAAATACGTCATACCTGGGCTTAATAGAGATAAATCAGGACACACAATCCCACTTAATCAGAATTTCTTTGATTTTGGAATGCGCTTCATTCACTTTTCAATATCTACGACCTCTGTTCACCACTTTGACCTTCAATCGCATCTCGACGGGCACAGACCATTTCGAATTGACTTACGCACCTTGCCTCTCGATAAAGTCCGACAGACTATAACTGATCACTACATCTCAAGTCGAAATAAGTGTGGTGCCAAACCTTCTGGTTTTGAGCCAAGCTATACTCAACGGCTATTACAAAGTCCACCTTTGAACAATCAATTTGTAATCCTTACGAGCCGAAAATCTCTCTACCTGTGTCGAGCTGAATCCTTTCTGTGTAATGGCTCAGTACCAGATGTGTTTCACAGGGGTTTATATGTATCTGGAGACTCTGCAATGCTTGACCGAATGAACATGGTAAAGGTTATCCCAGGGTTATCTGCGGTAGTTATAGCCTCGCAGCTGGGTTCGATTGCTGTGTTTAGACTTGTTCGGTACAAGTCGCTATTTACAATGAGACAGGAGTATGTATTTCCAGTTCATGAAATGCTGATTCATCGAACTCCTGTTATACGATCTATTATGGGACTTACAGTGACTCCAATATTTGAAAGTGACCAGAATCCGGTCACCACTGATCCTCATGCTGTCCGCACTCACCGGCTTACCGTTCTTTATAAAGATGGATTTGTGTTAACATACAACATCAGCCGCCTGGATCAGAACAAAGTTAACGAATTGATATTTTAAATGCTACTAATTCTATGTATATCATTCTTTGTATTTAATTGTTTATGGATTTCTTATTTTCCCTTTTCCTCCTTCTACATCTTCTCAAAGATTACTTCGAATGTATTCAATTGAGCTTACATTACCAGCTTTCTCAAATTTCACAATACCTGACTCACCTTGACCCCAATCCATCTGAACTTTACCTTGACTCAGTTTTTTCATAATGGTTGGTGCAAAAGTGCGGTCCTCTAGATCCTTAATAGTTTTATCAACACCACGTTCATGCAAAGCCGTCATTAGATAGTATTGAGGAGGCATAAGAGATATTTTGCCTTCCTTGAAAAGAGTTAATGCTTCAAGAGGTGTAAGCCACTCGACATGCTCGATTTCCTCAGTCAAACTAGGCTGAAATGTAAACTTTTCAGGGGCTTTGTAGATGAAAAATTGAGTCGTAAACCGTTTAGGCAAATGTGGAGGAGTTATCCATTGTGAAAGCTTGCTCATGCCAAAGTCCTTTGGCTCAAAGGCTGAATTCTTTGGGGGAGGGCCAAATTCAGCAGCTGCAGCTTCTTCATAGGTCCCAAGTAACTTGTTATGCACGACGGACTGATATTTTGACTGAGGGCGAGCAATTAAAAGTCCAGTTTCTTCATATGTTTCTCGAACAGCGCAGTAAGCTAAAGACGGATCGGTTGAGTCAAAGGCACCACCTGGGAATACATGTGAAGATGGAAATGAGCCGGTACTAGGACGAAGAACAAACAAGACGTGACTAGAAGGTGCCACCACCACTAAAGACGAAGAAACTCTCATCATCCCTGGAAATCCCTTTTTAAAGATGTAATTTAAACAGTGAAAGTGAGAACGAAGGAAGTAAAAATCAAAGATATAAACCAAGCGGGGATAACAGGGTTAGGTTGGCGCGGCTTGAATTCGGGAAAGGACGAGGAAAATGTGAAAATCGTACAGTCCTCGAGCAAGCCAACTCTTAAGGTGAGTTGAGAGTCTTGAGATTATTGAGTTCTTCATATGCTGCTGACATTTCAGGAGAAATAAATGCATTACTCGTAGCAAGGCCTCCCAATATAATTTCCCAATCATTCAATGGGGGAGTCACAAGCCCAGACATAGACAACTCTTCCTCAGGTAGGGGCTGCTTTCGCACGAAGTACAAATGACTGAACTGAGTCTCTCTCTGACAGCCGACAGCATTGTCCTCAACTTCAAATTCTACTAGTGGCCACGTCCCAGGTTGAGAATCAGAAAGTGAGTTAGAGGCGGACACAACTATATCTCCCATATATATATCACAAACGTTTGATAGGCATTCATGTGCTCCAACTGCCATATGGCCTGGAGGGAAAGGTGCAAAGTTCTGCTTCACATTAGGGTTTTCCCTCACTGAGAAGCGAATTGATGCAAGGCGAAATGCGTTAGGAGTCTTGATGCGAATATATATGGCATAGCGCCCTGGAGCCAGTCTTGTTGAGTATTTAAGCATGAGCCAGTGAACATTTGAAGCATACATACAAGTACCTGATGCCGCATATTTTGTGCCAGTAATGTGTTTCCAAACGCCAGTAGCTAGTACGTATGGCTCAGGGTCTTCGCTGTCAGATGGTAAATGGACATGCTCAATTTCGATACTTGGAAGGGGAGTCACAACATGTTTAGGAGAAAAGAAGCAATACTCTTGCTTTAGAAAGGAAAGGAGGGCTCGAGAACTAGGTGTCTGGGTGGTTTTAGATTTCGTAAGACTGTTAGATATATCGTAATCACTGACCGAGTAAGAATATTTCTGTAAGTAGTTACATATAACTGGATTTCTAATGATGCTATCAAGAAGAGCTTCCTCATGGGATGAGCTTACACTTTTTAGAAGGGCATGTCGGTCAAGGTTCTCTGCCAATCCATGTAATCTGCGAGAGGCATATCGCAAATTGGGTGCCTGGTCCAAAATGATGTATAATACATCTTCAGGGAGACTTTCGAGTATAGGTTGCTGATGGCGAAGTTTAGCCATGATTGCTGGATAGTAAGAAATTGATAAAAATGAATGGAAGTCAAAAAATAGGACTAAAACCCTTGCTTTAAGAAGGCTTAAACCCAGCCTAGGTGCTAGTCCATAAAAGCTACAAGTAAAGTCAAAGTTTCGACAGCCGTGGCTGGCTTTTGAAAGAGGCAAGTATAAGATTTCTTCTCTGAAGCAATTTACACAACACTCATCAGAAGGAAATCATGATTTTGATGTATTTTCCGTACGTCTTGATTTTTTGATATATTTTATGGTAAAAGGTTTTTACACTCATTATGTAATAACGAGTAGATTATGTCATCATTTATCATCATGACGTAAGGTTACTCATCAATGTGTGTGGTTTTATGTAATCTTCTTTTTCGTTCTTTTCCCTTCTTCCCATAAGACGATCATGGAATTTTGTGTCTGTTTCTGCTCTTTTTCTTCCTTCTTCCACCAACAGACAAATCCATCATTTTCTCTTACATTTTCTTAATTTTTTTTTAATTCGACTGTTTTTACCTCAATTCATTGTAATAATATCTACACACAATGGCATCTACAATTCATAATCCTGAAGGTATGTATTGCGACCCCTCTTTGCAATTAATCAATGATTCAGTTTTCATTAACACGTTTTTTTCTATTAGTTTTATGGGCTCAGCGATCCAACAAGGAGGAAGCTGAGAAGAACATTCTCTACTTGACTATTGCAGTTGAGGATGTTACTTCTCCTACTTTCACGTTAACCAAGACTTCTCTTCACTACAATGGTGTGAGCAATGGCAAGGAATATGATCTGAAGCTTGATTTTTTCGCTGACATTGATCCTGATCAATCCAAGATCTCTCACACCGGCCGTGGCTCATTTGCTGTCATCCGAAAAGCTGAGGCACAAGAAGAATATTGGCCTCGTCTCACCAAGGAAAAGAAGAAGTACTTTTTCATCAAGACTGATTTCGACAAGTGGGTTGATGAGGATGAGCAAGAAGAGGAAAATGCCGACCTTGGTGATGATTTTGACCTCGGTGGTGGCAATCCCATGGCCAATCTGGCTGGTATGGGCGGTATGCCTGGTATGGGTGGTATGCCCGGTATGCCCGGTATGGGCGGTATGCCTGGTATGGGTGGTATGGGTGGTATGCCCGGTATGCCTGGTATGGGTGGCATGGGTGGCATGCCTGGTATGGAGGAAGCTCTTGCTTCACTCGGTGGAGCTGGCTCCAACCCTGACACTGCTCAATTGCTTGAATCTCTTAAGGCTGATGCAAAGAACAGTGGCAAAGACCTTAATGACTTCGCAAAGCAATACGGTGCTGACCTCGATGAACCTAAGGAGGCCAAGGACGCCGATGACGCCGAGGAAAAGAAATAACTTATTTCAAGTTAGATTATAATGTAACTACAAATCTTTTGCTTTCCAAGTAAAAACAAAATGAAAATAACAAAAAGAAACACGACATGTAAAATTACTAAAATACACATGGTAATGATAAATGCAATAAATAAGAATAAATTCGCTGGTAAAGAGTATCACAACGTAAGGGGAAATCATTCATCATCAAAATTTACTTGGGACATTTTTTGCTTTAACTGCTAACAGGAGTTGATTTACCAATAAATTCAGTTGCAACTTGGTCATTTTCTTCCTCCTTCTTTTCCTCATTCTGTCCCTCATCTTCCTTCTCTTCCACTCTTCTTCGTAATTCGTCCATATTCCATGCAGTTCCATTGGCATCGTCGTCATCGTCGCTCTCATCTTCTTCAACAAACTTGCCAGAAAGTAGAAGCTGCTTACCACTGAGAACCTTGGTCTTGAGGTTCTTACTGTCCTCTTCTTCCTTCTTCTTAGCATCTCTCTTGGCTTTCCATTCGTTGAAGGATGCAAAAGTAACAGGGGTAAGATCCTTTCCAAGTTTGAATCGCTCGGTTTCAAGAAATTCTTCGAGAGTAATTACAGGCTCATTAGCAGCAGCCAGCTTCTCGGCAGCCTTCTGTTCCTTGGTCTTGAGTACAAATCCTTGAGGTAGCGAATGCTTGTACTTGCATGTCTTTCCGCCATTAGGGCATTCCCAAAACCAACCATACTTTCCGTTTTCAACTGCTTCAATGAAGTACTTGCATACAATATCGGTGGTGGTCTGCGGATTTCCAAGCTTGGATGTAATGACTTGTCGCAATTTCTCTTCATCCCAAGTGTCCATTGTATCCTGTTCCTTAGCTCTGTCATCTGTGTAAAGATCCTTTTTGGCCACCTTACGCTCCACTTCCAGATCATGACTGAATTTACACTTAGATCCTCTAGTACATTGACCAGCCTTAAAAAAAGCACAAAGAACAGTCTTGGGATCCACTCCAAATGGCACTTTCTGTTGCTGAATGATAGGTTTGAAGAGTCCAGCCTCACGTTTAGCCTCCTCAGCAGCTTTTTTCTCTGCTAGTCGTCGAGCTTTTTCAGCCTCGGCTCTCTTGTTCACATTTGCATTGGCAGTTTGTTGCTCTACCTGTTTTACAAATTCTTGAACTTTTTTAGACTTATTTTTGTTCTTTAATCCGAAGGTCTTGTCTGCAGCAGACTGAGCTCTCTTGCTGGCCTTTGATTTCGCATCTGGTTGATTTCTCTTGGGAGGCATTCTAAAGTCTAAGGTATGTACACCGCCGTTATTTAAATTAATGTAATTTCGATTGAACTCTGACTGGCTGAATCAGATGATTTATGTATTTTCACCTCTCCTGGGCGCGATCTTGTCGAAATTTAATAGTGTTATGTTAGAGACCCTTTGAATCGTTGGAAAAAAAAATTGTTGTATTTTTTCACTAACTATGGGTAAGGGCCAAAGTGTATTTTTGAGAATAAGAACTTTTCAGAATTCAAATTTTATTAATATATGACGCATTATTTATAAGCAGATTATGTGATTACTCCTCACTTCTATTGCTGCAACTGGCGAATCTTGTCGACATCACAAAATCCAGCGAATCTCAGGTCCTTTCGCTTCTTGGAAAGTTTTACAAAACCCAACATCTTTTAATTTTTGGTTGTTCTTGAGTTGACCTTAGGATAAAAAGCTATTCATTCAATGCTACGCGCTGCTAGCTCACGCTCTGTCAATTTTTCTGTCTCTGCTGTTTCCAACAGTTTCAGCTCAGCGTCTCCTGTAAAGCTTGTTTCCGCCGCTTCACTGACCGCATTGCAAGTTCCATGCCGAAACGTTCCCTCAAATCACTCTCGTAAATACTCCTCCTTTTCATCTAACGCTTCGACATTTTCATTTATGCGATCCAATCGCCTGAGCGTTGCTGTAGCCGCCTCTTCCATTATTCTGGCTGGCTCTTACATTGCTTTTCCTTCCTTTCGCTCTACAATTATATCTCTTGAGTCACCATTTTCGACTTCTTCAACTTTTGGTATTCCTTCGACAAACGGTAACGGTAAACAGAGTATCACTATGATGTCTCCTCTTCAAGTTTCTAGCAGACTCCGTGAATTAGAGGAGAGCTATCTTGTTGAGCGTGGAAAGGGCGTTCTCAGATACGATGTTTCTCAGCTTCCTAGTAATAGTCCTATTGAAGACGACAGATCTGAAAAGATAGTTCAAGTTCCAATTTTCAATGAAACGAATGAACAACACTCTAGTGATTGGATGTTTTGGGGTCTCTTTGACGGTCATAGTGGTTGGACTACCAGTGCCAAACTGCGAGATGAACTCATTACCTCTGTACTCAGCGAACTTGACAAAGCGTATGTTAAATCACCTACAGATGATACCCATAGAATTGTTCCTTCACCTGAGATCATTAACAAAGCCATTGAAAATGGTTTTATAAACCTTGACGACGAAATTGTCAATAAAAGTGTTGAAAGATTGCTAGCAAATCCCAACAAGGCCGGAGCTGCTGAACTTATCGCACCGGCACTTTCAGGTTCCTGCGGACTTCTTGCATTTTATGACTCTTACAGCAAAGATCTACGGGTTGCTGTTACAGGTGATTCTAGAGCAGTTTTGGGATCTTGCAATGAAGACGGCGAGTGGACTGCTACCGCTCTTAGTACCGATCAGACTGGTAGCAATGAAGAAGAAGCGGCCCGTATTCGTTCTGAGCATCCTGGCGAGGAAGAATCAGTGATTCGACGAGGTAGAGTGCTTGGTAGTTTAGAGCCAACCAGAGCCTTTGGGGATGCTAGATATAAATGGACGAAGGATATTCAAGAGCGAATTGCAAGAAGTTTTTTCGGCAGAAGGTCACCACAAGAACTGCGATCACCTCCTTATGTAACGGCACGACCCGTTATTACTTCTACAAAAATCAAGCCTGAAAACGGTGACTTTTTAGTTTTAGGATCTGACGGTCTCTATGAGATGTTATCTAATGAAGAAATTGTGGGTCTTGTTGTTGAATGGCTGGAAGCTAAGAAACCAGAGTATCTGACTTCGGGAAATGCCTCTAAGAACTCATTATGGAACAGAGTATTTGGAGGAAAAAACTCTCCAGGCGAGGGAACTAGCATTAGTGCTGACAATGTTAAAGGCAGCGTTATTGTTCAAGACAAATCTGCTAACAAGGAGGCTCAAAAACAAACTATCCGTAGACGACCTGGTGCTCCTCCTCCCCATTTCACGGTCGAGGATGACAATGTATCCACTCACTTGGTTCGTAACGCCTTAGGTGGTGGAGATGTGGAACAAGTTTCCATGTTGGTTAGTATTCCTGCTCCTATTTCACGAAGCTACAGAGATGATCTGACAGTAACTGTCGTCTTTTTTGGTAACTCTGGAGAAGTTGATCATAGTGGCACTGTTAGAGTCAATGAAGGTGCTACTCGTAACAACCTCAAAACCCATGTGAAGGCTAAAATGTAAGCCTGAAAAAGGAGAAAAGCTTGCTTTAGTTCTTTTGTTAAAAAATCTTCGCCCTTTATATGAATATCACCTAGATTAATATTTGAATGACTAAAAGATTGTACTTACATTTGGGTGTAGGCTAAGTCGCTATCCCAATTTTTGCTTAAGCCTAGGTACTTAATTCATTTAAATGCATTTATTGTTTCTTCAATGGAATAAACGAGGATTCATACACGACTTCAGAGAAACTTCAGTCTGAGTTATTAGACCGATAATATTTTTTGAACTATGCGGTTGCAAGTAGACATTTACACTTCGGTATAAGAGAGCCATTATTAGTGTTTAAAGAACCTTAATCTACAATCCTTCCAGGAGATGTTCAGGGGCTACCACTTTAAAAATCTAACAACTAAGGCTTCAAATTTAATAATAATAAAAAGGGTTAAAAGCTCTACGGAATATAATATCAACCTTCTTCCAGTTTAACTTGAACTTTGAATAGACGGGAAAGAATGAAAAACTTCGTTAAAGAGAAAACTTTAATGCCGTTAATTCATGACTTTTTGCAACTTAAACAACCAACTGTAAATATTTTGATATTTAGTGATATTTGTGATATCTAGTGATAAATATCAGTGCCATCTATTGGCTTAACATCAGGTTCATTTTTTATTGTTCATGAATTATGCATATTTAATTTAATCGCACAGTATTAGGTCATTAGAATGAATTAATATCTAGACGTAAAAATATAACTAAAGAAAACATGACGCATATTTTAAACGAAGATTGACAATGAAATGAGAAGTATTCGTTTCATTAATTTATAGAACTCATGTTTACATATGAATATGCATATACTGTATATGAGGGCAAAGTTATGGCCATTGATATGATTTATGTTTAATTACATGTAAGAGAATTCAAAATCGACTTAAGAAACTAACATGAATCAATTAAGAGTACATGAAATCACTTTTGGAGAATAGGACATTGTTTCTCGTTTTATCGAAATTTCAGTCTCGTATTCAAAGGTTGGCTGATTGAAAATTACAATTAGACCAATTTTGCCCTTCAGCAGTTATTAATTATCCAAAATACCGATCTATATACATTTTTAAATTTGAAATACATAAGGTCACAAGAGAAATCAACATTAATACCAGTGATGCAATACCCGTTGATCTGCCTGCATGTTCATTTTCTTATGTTGCCTACATAAGAGAATCATGTTCATAAACTTCACCTCTTAAACAAGTACCAAAATTTGATTTGAAAAGGCTCAATAACTTTTGATAGGCAATAAGCAATATTTAAACTAGGATCAGCATATAAGATATATATTTAGTGAAACAATTTAAAACTATTAATGAATGTTTTTATATGCTTAACATCCCAAAGCATATTTAAAGGTATATACTCTCTTTCTGGTTACTTTTAGATATTTATATATTTCAATATCAAGTAGATCAATTTAGAACCAAAATATATAAGTTTCATAATTAAGTAATGGTATTTATGCTAAAAAATATCTTTTAAGTTAATAATATATGGCATAAATATGTGAGTCCTGCTTTGTGTTACAAAGATAATGGGAATTGGTATTATGATCCAGTGTGATTTTCAAGGCAATCCTTTACAACGACTTGGAGTATTAATAGTATCAACATATTTGGAAGTGATAAGATGGCAATAAGTTAAACAGCATATTAATAAATTTCGTTAAATGGCCCCAAAAAATCAGAGCTCTTTCAGGAAATATCAACTCGGTCTCGGGACATTATATATCTCATCAGCCTCATTTTCATGATTACTTCAAATAAAACAAGGTACTTTCATAACTGAATTAAAATATTATTTTCACTAATAGCTTTTACAATAAACAGTAAACATGTATACTTGAGTATACTCAAACACCCTTGAAGAAAGAAAATCATGAACCTACAAACAAACTAACCCATTTAATCAACTTCTTCTACTGTAGGTCCTCCTGCACCGGCACCAGCACCAGAACCAGGCATTCCGCCCGGCATTCCACCAGGAGCACCTCCATCAGCGCTGTAGAATTTGGTCAAAATAGGATTGGCAACTTCTTCAAGCTCCTTTTGCTTGTCGGCAAACTCCTCGGTTGTTGCAGTAGTATTGTCATCAAGCCATGAAATGGTTTCATTAATTGCCTTCTCAAGTTTTTCGCGGTCTTCTTCAGAAACCTTCTCTTTAAACTTTTCCTCAGAAAGAGTATTCTTGAGGGAATAAGCATGAGATTCCAAACCATTTTTACCTGCAACACGGGCTGCTCATTTTTCATCGGCATCTTTATATTTTTCAGCATCTGAAACCATGCGCTCAATCTCTTCTTTGGAAAGACGGCCCTTGTCATTGGTAATAGTAATCTTATTAGACTTACCAGTACCTTTTTCAAGTGCTGAAACGTTTAAGATACCATTTGCATCAATGTCAAAGGTAACCTCAACTTGAGGAATACCACGAGGAGCGGGAGGAATGCCGGAAAGCTCAAACTTACCCAGAAGATTGTTGTCTTTAGTTTGTGTACGCTCGCCCTCATAAACTTGGATGAGAACACCAGGCTGATTGTCAGCGTAAGTAGAGAAGGTTTCGGACTTCTTAGTAGGAATGGTAGAATTTCTAGGAATGAGCTTGGTCATAACACCACCTGCAGTCTCAATACCCAGAGACAAAGGAGCAACATCAAGAAGAAGAAGATCTTGAGTCTTGGATGAGGTATCACCAGATAGAATAGCCGCTTGAACTGCCGCACCATATGCGACTGCTTCATCAGGATTAATGGATTTACTGGGCTCTTTACCGTTGAATAAGTCAGAAACCAGTTTCTGGATTTTAGGAATACGGGTAGAACCACCAACTAGTACAATCTCATTCACTGAAGACTTATCAATTTTAGAATCTCGGAGAACTTTCTCAACAGGCTCCATGGTGGATCTAAAGAGATCTTGACAAAGTTCTTCAAATCTAGCTCTTGTAATGGAGGTGTAAAAGTCAATTCCCTCGTAAAGAGAATCAATCTCAATAGAAGTCTGAGCAGAGGAAGAGAGTGTTCTCTTTGCACGCTCACAAGCAGTCCTGAGACGTCTGAGAGCTCTTTGGTTTGTGGAGAGATCTTTCTTATGTTTTCTTTTAAACTCTGCAACAAAATGATTGACTAACCTATGGTCAAAATCCTCACCACCTAAGTGAGTATCACCAGCTGTGGCCTTTACCTCAAAAATTCCTTCCTCAATGGTCAAAAGAGAAACATCAAAAGTGCCACCACCAAGATCAAAAATGAGAACGTTTCTCTCTCCCTCGGCCTTTTTATCGAGACCGTAGGCAATGGCAGCGGCAGTCGGTTCATTGATGATACGAAGAACATTGAGGCCTGCAATCATTCCAGCGTCTTTCGTTGCTTGACGTTGTGAGTCGTTGAAATAAGCGGGAACTGTGATAACGGCACCTGAAATATTACCACCCAGATAATTATCGGCAATCTCTTTCATTTTTGTCAGAATCATAGACGATATTTCTTCTGGAGTGAAAGACTTGGTTTCACCTTTAAATTCAACCTGGACGTAAGGCTTTCCTCCCTTATCAATAACCTTGAAAGGAAAGTGTTTACAATCGCTTTGAACTTCAGCATCTGCAAACTTGCGACCAATTAGTCTCTTTACGTCAAAGACTGTATTTGCAGGGTTCATAGCAGCTTGATTTTTGGCAGCATCACCAATTAAACGTTCAGTATCGGTAAACGCCACAAACGACGGTGTGGTTCTATTACCTTGGTCATTGGCAATAATTTCAACTCTGTCGTTTGTATAATGGGCTACACAAGAGTATGTGGTACCCAGGTCAATTCCGATAGACTTAGACATGATGAATTATGTTTTTAAACTGGAGATTATGTGAAAGAATAAATAGTATCGTTTTAACTGAATAGTCAATTGAATAGTAGAAAGAAGCACAAAAGCAACAGCAACTGGGGAGATTCATATTGGATATTTATATTTCAGAATTCACTTTGGCGAGTATTAGACTTGTTGTGGGTTGCTGTTAGAAAGTTCTAGTTGCGTTTACCTCATATGTGTTGCTATTGGGATAAAATTGGTACATGATACTTGAATTACGACCAAACTTAAGTTTCAAAATACTTTCATGTCTTTGAAAATAGTAATCAGGAGACGAAAGACTGTTCTACATTTGGCTGGTACGATTGCTATTCCAACTATTTCGCAAATTCCAGAACATACTCGGACCACGTTATGGTCGACTAGCCTCCAAGAAGAGATAATTTTCTAAAAGAGTGATGTTTAGAGGTAATTAAATCATGAATTGAAAACCATCCTTAGGATTGAGCCTAGTAAACTACAAATGTTAGTCTACTCCGTGAAGACCGAAAATATTCTACAGAGTTCCAGAAATTGAATAGATTACTTTGCCTCAGCAATTTGTTTTTTTGAACTATATTGCAAGCCCTAAAGTCAATTGGGGTAGTACATGCTTCATACCTTGAATATTTGGAATTTTATTCAGAACACATCTTCGTTAAAGAGTGGTAATCTAGATATAAATCACGACTGCTGCTTTAGTGAGCTTCTATATTTTTGTAGTAGATGGATGTGACGCAGAAATGCTTTTGAGTTACTTTAGTTGTTCAAAAGATAAAATCACTCAATTCTGTAATGAACTCTCATGATATTTCGATTATGATTTCCCATTTGATACCTACTTTACCTCCAATGTGAAACTAGTTATAACATATTAAATTTATATACATGAAAATTCTTAAATGTTTATAGTCACAGAGTCTAGTACAGCCCAAGTAAAACCTCCTTAACTTGCAATTGACAAGCATTGGAGCGTAAAAGGTATGCTTAAGGTTTTAGGAGCACCTTGAGCATATTAAAATCATGTTCACTTATTTCCTGAGCATCCGAAGATGAAACTTGCTTGAGGATTCGAGCTACTAGTTCTGAGACCTTTATATTCCCTCGTGCAACAATTTCATGCTCAAGCTTGCTAGACATGATTTGAGCCGACTGGATTATGGAGTCAGGAATTCGGGCTAGTCGAGCTACATTTAAACCATAGGATTTATGCGCTGTACCTGGTTCCAATGTATACAAGAATGTTATCTCATTGTGCTTGCCCTCCGTTTCTTCGCCTTCTATGGTGGAACTCGTTTCTTGCTCTATGAATCCCATGTGATAGTTTTTGACAGCATGAGGGTATATGCTCTCGAACTCAGCGAGTGAAGGATAATGCGTTACAAACAATGTTAATGCTCTGATATCTTCCACAAAATAGGCAAGAACCGCATGGGCTATAGCAACACCATCCATTGTGCCAGTACCACGACCAATCTCATCTAGTATTACTAGTGATCGATCTGTAGCACTCTTCATAATGTCCCCGCATTCCTTGAGTTCCACTTTGAAGGTTGACTCTCCCGACATGATATTGTCATACGCTCCCATTCTAGTGTAGACTGCGTCTAGAATTCCTATCCTTGCACTATCTGCTGGCACATAGCTACCAACTTGGGCCATAATAGCAATGAGAGCCAATTGCCGGACATAGGATGATTTACCACCCATATTAGGACCTGTTAAAATCAAAGCCCGTTGGTCCCTGCTATCGGCACTAGAAGACATATTGCAATCATTAGGAACATATCCGTCAAGTAAGATCTGCTCCACCATGGGATGACGCCCTTGTTTGATATCCATGCATGGCTCATCCACGTATTTACATTGCACGTAGTGCGGTTGAGATGCGACAGTGGCTAAAGACATTAAACAATCAAGCTGTGCAACTGCTTGGACAACCATTCTAAATTCTTCATAGTTGTTGCCTCCCATAACGCGCTGGATGAATTGCAAAAACGCTTTATCACACTCAACCTCCAGCTGTTCTTTACATTTGTCTAGTTCCTGCACTAGTTTGATCACTTCTGGCGACCTAAATCGCGAAACTGCTTTGGTTTGGCTTAACTTGATCCATTCATGAGGCACCTTTTTCAAGTCTAATTTTTTCACCTCTAATTGGTACGCTATGCCTGCTGTCGTACTATATTGCAAGTAAGAAAGTTTCGTTTGCTTTCTCAATTGTAGTAAATGCTCTTTTAATTGTTCTTCCACGGCAAGAATACCCATTTTTTCGTCTTCAATTTCCACGTGCCGGTCACTATCTAAAAAGAATTCTGCCTTATTGTTACTCAAAGCTGCTTCTTTTGAGATCTCACTTAGAAACCCCGTCGTAGTCTCAGCACACGCGGATAGCTGCTCAAATAGTCTATTTAGAATCTCTGACTTAAATCCAAATTCCCTTTGACTTCCCAGGCAGGTCCCAATGTGATTCAAGTTGTTAAGTACGTAGTACATATCTTTCAGAGAACATCGTTGAAAGTATATTCGAATCAACCCTTTTTCGAGGTCAGGAAGATGACGCATGACGTTTAAAATCTTTTGAATAGGCTCATTGAACCCTGTTTTTAGTTCGGTAACGGCGGCCACCCTATGCTCAATAGCTTCACGGTCAATTAATGGGCTACCAATCCATTTTTTCAACAACCGCTGTCCAAAAGGTGTGCGCGTATGATCCATTACCCAAAACAAGCTTCCCTTGGACTTGTAATCAGTTTGGTTTTGGAACAATTCTAGACTCGTAATAGTATTGCCGTTCAAAAACATGTGTGCTTTAGAGCTGAATGGGGTAAAGTTCTTCGTTAAATCTAGGACATGCTCCAACTTGAACGACTTTAAATAGATGATTAGTGCAGCGATACAGGCCTTAATGAAATCTGAAAATTTTGAAATGTAGTCTAGCTTTTGTCCTGCAGCATCGTCTGAAATATTACTCGTGTAAAATTGACTTATGAAAACATTTGCATCTGTTACTGACAAACGTTCCGCTACTTCAATGCGAGGTTGAGAATTCAATACCTGAGAAGACGAAAGCTGTAATACTAATTTTTTGGTCGAGCTACTGATTTCACCAACAAGTAAAATTTCGCAAGGCTGAATATGCAATAGTCGAGTTTCAAGCTCAGTAAGTAGCACTGTATCTTCAAAAGAGTCGTAAATAATATCACCAGTCGACGACTCCACAGCCACGATTCCAATTTCTTTTCCACTTGATGTTGGCTGTTCACAAATGGCAAACAGGTATGAAGACCTATTCCCATCTGAAAACTGTCCAGTGGCCCCAGAGCCTTCAAAATTCTCTAAATATGTTCCTTTAGTGTATAAATGAGCTAATTTTCGTTCGAAGGGCGCATTTCTATTGTCACCAGCTGCTTTCAATGCTGCTGTTTCCATCTGATTTACTACTCCAACCTTGTATCCACGATCCACTAACCGTTTGACGTGGACAGACAATCGCTGAACTGGAAAACTTGTAGATGCAAACTTAGTGTACATTGCATCGTGAGGATCTCCTTCTTCGATGCTCATCCTGCCAGGCACTAGAAACATGGACAGTTCCTTTGACGCAGTTCTGGCATCCTCTCCAAAAAATCGGTACTTATAGCCAACCTCTACTACCAATAGTACATTTGGATTTTCTCGCTTCAAATCCACATATTGCTGCTCCATCGGAGTCAATTTCTTTTTGGGGGCAGGTTTCTTGATCCCTGACTTGAAGGATAATTTTTTCTTGATATTGCTAAAGGGAGACTCATCGTCGGACTCCGGAGGAATGGATGCTTCTGGTTCCTCTAGATCTTCTTCAGCAAGGCGGCCAGATTCATAGCGTCCTCGTTTAATGGCTTCGATGCTTCCTGGCTTTCCCAGTTTAGCCAAAAACTTGCTGTGTAACTCCTCCTTTTCCTTCATTTGTTTAGAAGTGAGTTCACTTTTCGCTGGTTCATTTAATGTAGCAGATCGGCCGTCGTCTGGGCTCCTGTAGTTGTATTTGAGCTTTCGCTGAGCTGCTAGGAGAGCCTGATTCTTTCGTGGGTTGACTGCAGCTTTTTTTCGAGGTTCCTCCGTTGATTCATCCAACTTGCGTTTACTACTAGAGGAATCAAGGCTAACAGCAGGAATTGAGCTTTTCTTAGTCCTGGGAGCGAAAAATGAAGACACTAATGCCTGTTTCTTGCCTGGCCCTGGCTTGCTGTTTTCTGTCATTTTGGCGTTGTTGTTCAACTATATGAGGAAAAAACAAAACGACGCGCTTAGTTGGATTTTTATCATTTGGAAAAGTATCAAACTTTCATTTTCACCTCTGACACACAAACAACATTATGTATGGAGACACAGCAGCGAAATTGATCCAAGACTCGCGAAGGACACAAAATCTGGATATACTTCCTGTGTATCAAGATGAGTTAGTTACAAGTGTTACACGCGAAATCCTAGACTTTTCTAAAGATGCTGAAGAACTGGGTCAGGCATACAGGGAGGCCCAGCTTGAACTGTCACAGCAACAGGATATACCAGAAGAAGAGCTCCAGGAAAACTGGCAGATGCTCTGTGCTCTTCTAGTAATGCATCTATCTATGAACCGTAACAAACGGTGTCTTATGGCGTACGAGAAACTACGGGCAGACAATTTGGCTCGCATGGCCTGGAGCGAAGTTGATTACTTGGACCCAGCAAACACATATAACCTAGCACCAGCAGAGCAGGAGTACCTGAAGCAGTACTCAGAGCTAGTTGTGGATTACAAGGGAATATGGACCGATGTAGACTTGACAGGCTCCTTGGAACCCCCTAGAGACCTATTTATTGACGTCCGAGTGCTGAAAGATGCTGGAGAAATTCAAACTGAGTATGGGTGAGTTCAAGCAGAAATTCTAGAATTCGTTTCACAGAACTAACGAGAATAGTGTGTTTAATCTTACCAAGGGCTCGCAGTACTATGTGCGCCAGGCAGATGTCCAGCGCTTGATCCAGCAGGGCTATCTCTTGAAACTGTAATGAATTGTAATGGAGCTCTTATTTATTTATCTAGACCAAATCTATCCGACCACATGTAGGTCCTAGACCATGCCTTCTGTGGTATTTCGCCTACTATCATTTCAGTGTTGAAGCCTGTCACACGCCGTTCATTTGTAATAGTAAGCTCTTAAACAAGGTTTTGGCTGAGGAGAACGTGTTTAACGGGCTCTGTAATGACTAAAAGTCACTAAATCATCGTGAACCCCATAGACACTGATCGAGTCTAGACTGAAGCTTTAGATCAAAGCAGACGGACTTAATGAAACATACTTGAGAATATAAATATATTTCAATTTCTCGTCGTTCCTGTTTGTTGGTCTTGAGATTGCTCACCAACAAAAAAACAAAATAAAAAGGAATAGAAAAATAAAAAAATTAAAAATAAATCATGCTTTCGAGAAGTCATTCTTCCTCCTCCTCCAACTCTGTAAAACTTGCAATGGGTGCCATTTTCTCTCAATCTGCTAATTCAAAAGCATCCTCGCAGTCTGCGCTGTCGCCGTCAATGGCAATGTCGTTCGACGGTCTTGGGCTGAAACCCCGCCCCTTGGGCTTGCCGTGTCCAACCTCTGAGTCCAGGGCAAAGCTTCTCCAGTTGCTTCGTGCTAACCACCTCTTCTATGCCACTCTTTGGAATAGCCGCAAATTCCATAATCATACTCCTCATGCTCTCATTTCAGCGTACTACCTAGGAGCCGACCCTGTCACTCTATACCGCCTTTATGAATATTCGTCTGAGGACCATGACAAGTGGGAAGAAGACTCTCCAGCAGAAATCACCGACGATGACTGGTTCGAATTCGTTGGTAACAAGCAGTATGAGCGTGGATTCCAGGACTACTTTCAAGAAAAAATTACCGACAGTCTTTCCTTTGACTGGCGTGCGATTGCTCGACAGTACTTTGTCTGTGAAAAGACCCCCGATGGTCCTGCTAACCCTAAGATCATGCTGGAATCCTTATTTGGAGGGCTTCTTCATCCTTTGATTCATCTGGGTTATGCAATGGAACTTGACGATTGGGAGGTAGCTTCAGAGGCTCTGACTTTGACAGCCGTCTCCTACAGAGATTTCAACTTTAATCTGCTGAAATTAACTCCATTTGACAAAAAGCCTACCAAGGGCAGTACTGCATTGGAAATCTTGAAAGATGTCCGAGCTGACTCTGCATTTGATGGGTTGTTTGATCTTCCCTCCGAAGGTAAAATTGACGAGCTTATAGCTCAGTTTTCTAGCGAGTTGTCAGAGTATGCCAACCGACTGGTTATTGGTAAGACATCACAAGACCTTATAAACAACCTGAAAGAACTTTTAGGTACTTCTGCATTGATTCTGTGTGCTACTCACCGTGACAGCGACGCTCATAAATTGCCAGTTTATGATTTTTTCCTCTTGCATCTATTTACAGCAACTCATGCTACAATTGAAATTCTTGAAAACATATCTTTGGAGGGTGGTGTTGCATCGCATTCATTGTTTTCCTTGGAGCTACAATATGAGCTTGTTCAAAAGCTTTGGCTGTTCTTTTTAATTCTGTACATTATTCAGTTGCGGCCTACCATTAATGCTTTGCGTATTACAAACCCGTGCAATACAAGTGTTTTACCTCCTACTGCTACTGAACCTACTTCCCCAGAGTACAAAGATCTCAATGACGGCGTTTGGGCTAATATTCATCACATTTTGTTTAGTCCAGACACCAAGAAATTCGATTCTCATGTTATCAAGGCTACTCGTGGTTTACTGTTTGCCAGCAGGTATCTTGACAAGTCTTCTTTAGGACTGCCTGAAACTGCAGATAATGGTGTCGAGTTCTTCACCCAGGCAGCATACATCCTGGCATATTCAATGCAGTCACAAAGGTTTGTTGGACGAGCCTCTTCTACTATGGATACGTTGGACATTAAAGAAACAAGCAAACAATAAGCAGATTAATTTATGCTAAAACTTTTCTTCTCATTTGTGAAAGAGAAAGATAATGATATGACTTCATGACCAAAAGAAAAAAAAAATAAATATAACAAAACTGAATATGAATAACAACATAAGCCAATGTTTAATAAATATAAGCATTTAAGCAAAAAAAAATAAATAAATAAATAAAAATAAAGGAAAATAGTTGTCGTAGACTGTGGATTTTAAGTATGACTTGGACTGGGAAACGATATTACTGCTCCCACTTGATTTCTCCCCAGATGTCTAGAACCGATGTTATGATAACCTCGTTGATCCAGCCAGACTTGACCATCTTCTCTAAATGTGCAATAATAGCTCTTCTTTCTGAGCCGTGATAAATATACCTTGAAGCATCTAATAGACACCAAACAGTAACAGTACCAACAGCAAAATTATCAGACGTGGTAACCATACCACAGATACGAAGAGCATGATAATTACAGTCATTTGAGGTACCAGATGATATACCATGGTGTGATGAATGATTCAGATAAGTTGTGGATGGTGAACTAGTAGTATAGTCAGAAAGTAACCTAATCATGGCCCAGTGATAAAATACGTGAGCAATTGTACACACTGGATTTGTAAAGAAAATATTTGGAAACGGCTTATTCACTGAAGCCAAATCATATAACGGTCGCATAATAGTTGGGAGGTCCGAGTGCCATTGTTTAATTTCGTCCATGAGGCAACGGAGAGCCAATGATGTTGGAGTTGAAGGTTTTGACGGGTCATAGCCCATAGCGTTCAAATAAAGGATACGACAAATGTAGTGAGTGATTGTATGATACCAGTAATGGGTGACATAGGTAGCACCAGACTGCTTTAATGAGTCTAACGTAGGGTCCCATTGTTGTGGATTGAACAGTGGAATGTCTCCAAGGGCAAATGAAATGCACAAGTCCAGATGCAGAGTGATCCATAAACATGCCTGTGATATTGTTGAAGAAGAGTCTAGAGGTGCTGTTTTCAGATTTTTCTTCAGGCTGTATTCCTGCAAAAGTGACTGTATGCCCACTATATGAGATCTCAGGTCAAACGTGATCCCTTGAAGGGCTCTATAAATAATGAGAAAGAGTGATACCAAGGTGCATGTCTCGAGATTCCGCGGCCTGTGACCAAGACACTCCACAAGAAGCCTGTTAGCTTCACTATAATACCTCAACGCCGCTTCTGGCCCAATTTCGTGAGGATATGCTTTTGAATACGAGTAAGCACCACAAGCTGCAATAGCGTTCAATAGTGCAGGCTGAGTGAGGGCAATGGTTGGAATGATCCGCTGGAAAACGGGAACGGGTACCAAACAGTCAAGACATGTCGCAAGATGTTTACTATAGTAGCGAATGAAAGTAAGGAGATAAGAATCAGTGATTACAGAGGGGACGGTTTTCTTAACGCCGGAACCGTCGGAAGACCTGGAAGCGTTGGCGTTATGCAAATTTTGGATGCTAGCGACTGAGGGAAAACGACTTGGTATTGGATGCAAAACGGTCGGCGGTCCTCTGCTGATGTCAAGGGAAATGAAATTTGGGACTGCCTGCATTTTGACATCTCTGTCATGGAATTTATTAGGGCCGGAGTGATGGGATCCAGCTAAAGTAATGCCATGTTGAGTAAAATGGGATTCGACAAATCTTAAAACCGACGGTGTTAACAACGAACTGAAACCAGAGTAGCACATATGAAAACAGCTAGGACTGTGCACATGTATTAATAAAGTATAGGAAACCAAAGTACTCACGTAAGGGGCTCTTGAGGGTTGGAAACGGCCTGGTCATAGGGTATCACAGGATAGCTTGAGACGCCACCTTCATACTCAGAGGCTATGGTTCTTGATTCATCACATATCGAAACTTTGCAGGAAAAGGAAGGTTAGAAAGAAATAGTTTAAACGAAACTATCGACTTACAAGGATCCCCATAGTTTTGCGGAACAAGAACTTTGGGACTATTTACTTTAATTTCAATGAAATTGAGTTTAATACCACGACGACAGACTCGGCGAGATGTTAAACATTTCTAGGAGACATGGAAGTTAGAAAGGGCCTCGGTTGTCAACTGAATGTCCTCTTACATGACAGGTAGGTGTCGCTTCATCACCTGAATAATACAAGTTAGAGATTATCCACAAGAATAAATACAAAAGAGGTAACGAGTCTTACACTTTAAATGGCGTTCTCGGCACGTTAAACTAAATAGGTCTTAGCCTAAGAAGCTGGAAATTCTGACAGTCTGGTTCTTACCATCCTACAGAGTGTTAGGATTGAAATATAAAATTAAAACAGGTCTTGAAGTAATCAACGTTGACTTCAAATCTTGAACTTACCAGTTCGCACTCTTCTTCGCTTGACCTTTTCAACCACTTTAGGAGTTGAGTCTGCGTTTTGTGATTCAGAAGGCGATTTAGGTCTATTCCCTGAAGTCTTTTGGCAGACCAGGCTTTTGGATGTGCTCATGTTATGAGACAACACGTCGAACTGTGTTGGATTTAAGAGCTGAGACGTGAGAAACGAAGAGTTTAATGTCGGATTTAAAATAGATTTTGGAGCCTACCATTAAGATGAAGAGTGAATGAAATCGAAGGAAGAGAAAAATAACTGCGACAAGGCGAATAGTTGACTAGATAAGTGAATGAACAATTGATGGATATGGGAATGAATAAATAATTAAGTGAATAAGAAAATAAATAGATAAATAATTAAATAAATAATAAAATAATATGTAAACTAAAAAACACAAGAGAAAGGAATAAAGGATATATGTAGTCAACAAGTGAATAAAAGTTCGTTAAAATATTGGAAATTGATGGACTAAGATTAATTTTGTTAAGACTGCTTTTGTTTTTTTGTGATTCCTAGACTTTTCTTTTTCTGTGGTATTTTTTCAGCAAAAAGAAAGTATGGACATAAATATATAAACATGAATATGAAATCATAGATGAAGGAAACCATATCACAAAACTTAAGAAGGCAGCAAAGTTATATATTTTATTTGCTACTGTTAACCTGGAGTTATGGAATTTTGTACTCCTCACCCATGCTCTCGGTAGACTTAACCAAACAACAGAAAAGAAATTAGACATAAGACGTTAAGCTATTTTCAACCTCCGTCTAAAGTTGCTGGAGGAGATACCTGGAACAGTGGGCCATGTTGTTAAACAGCAAACTCAAAGACTACGCTTTGTCTGGTTCTATAACCTTATAACTAATGACAGCGTTCTCTGGGCTAGCGATCCACGATGGATACTCTGCAAGATCAAGTAATTTCTAGACGACCCGTCGTAACTGTTCCAGCTTCGTCTAGTTACATCACTGTAAAAGAACTCTCATGTCTGACTGAATTTTACCTGGTTATTGGCTCAGAGTGTTTTGATGAGAATGAGATCTGGGCTGTAACATGTTGAAGGCAAATATTAGTTTTTACCCTTATGATTAGGCAATAAAATATTGATACTAATTATGATGGAAGACTGATTTATTGGTCTCTTTTAAATATTTCTAATTTAGAAACACTCTCCTCCTTCATAACCAGGCTCCAGCATGAGGAGACGATGTCACTACATATGTTAAAATATCTCGGTTACGGTTAATGCCTCGTTGACCAGGCAAGTTCTCATGAACAATTAGGATATAGGACAACACAATCCATTTTCATTTATACCACTGGACTGTACCATGCACTCGTGTTTCTCATTCATTCGGTCTCCTGCCAGTTATAAATTGTATATACAGATCCTCATCCAAAAAGATATTTATGGGAAAATGAGGGCAGTCTGATTATCCATACTTGGATTTATATGTGAAATTAATTTCCATTTTCAGCTGATCAGCCTTTGAGGTTCCTGGAATTGGCTCCTTTCTCTTAGAGCCGTTGTTCAATTTCATACCTCGGTATTTCTTTCTCTGAACCTTTGTCTAGAACGAAAACTCTGGCCTCTTTCCTAATCTAAATCATGCCCATGCAAGTCTCCTATTTACTCCATCCAGCTTTTTCGTCTGCAGGAAAAGGCACCTGGAGTTTTCAGTCTGCCTTCAACGACATGAGTATTTTTTCTTTACCCGAATTAAGACCGCCACACATCAGCCCTCATCAAGGTGCTTAATTACCACGAATAAAATTGTTTGTAAATATCAATCTTGCAATGCTTTGTACTCCCTGTTTGGATTCCTTAGATCTCCAGGGTAAGGTTAAGTGATAAGCATAACCGAGAGGTTACTGAGATGGGTATGCTGAACAGTAGAGTTACTAGAGTAGCGATGAATCTAAGAGATGTGCTATTGTGTAAGTTAGCACCTTCTGATTGAACTATTATAGTACTAGTTGGCTTGGCTTTAAGGTTGTTGCAAACCCCTATACAGCTTTCCATTTCTCAGCCTAGAGAGTTATTGGCATTCACATTGGTGTCATAACGTATGTATGGGGACGGGAAAATGTACTGAAAGATATTGAATAGTAAAACTACATACCTTTGAGTAAAAAAGACTTGAGTTAATGTTGCTGGCATTTCTTTCATTTTACTAATCGTTGAAACTTATTAGAGAAACATAGTCTAATATTCATTGTTTAACGTTTGCTTAGGAGAAGCGGCCATAGTTGATTTTTATTCAATCTCGTGCTAGGCGGCTCAAACAAACTGCAATCAGGTATAGCCAGATGAAAGGAAATTGTTCGCTATTCATTTTGATTCTTCTGTAACGTTGTAGCCATGCGTTGGCGTTTTGTGATTTTCTCCTTTACCATTGTGACTAGGTATTTTGCATTTTCATTTTCAATTTCCTTAAGGCTGTGACCTCCATTTGTTGTTGCAAGAACTCCAGATATAGATACTTATACGAGAAGATATAATTAACGATTCATAAACGGAAACAACCAGCATTTGTCCTGCATGCAATTAAATGCAGATATAATATAAATAATATATGAATATAATAATATTAACTCTCCAGCTTTCTTCAAATGTCCTTTTGGTTCAGCATTTTCTCTGGCCGTTGATAGCAGCGAGATCGTGAACCGAGAAAAGGTGTTCAATGGTAATAGTAAACCCCTTTGCAGCTATTCTGTTTCCATATTGGCCTTTAACATACTCAGTGTCCTTCCACTACATGTATATAAATCAGATTTAAATTTAGAACTCCGATCGGTCTAGCTGACTTTCCAGCAAGTTTACGTATTATAAGTCAAATTTTACATTTCGGTTATATATTCTACCATCAGGTTCACCTTGCTCCGATTTAACTAAATATACGGGAAGCTAGGTTATAACGAGAAGGATATTTTCACGTTTGTTGGAAAGGCATTAGGGATAGTAAGACTCAGCATCCAAGTTGCTTTTGCATTCTGCATTTACTGTTACTGTATACTGGACTCCTTGACGTTAGAATTCAACTGTCAAGAATAGGGAGTGAGAAAAGTGTCACTCACTCACTGGTAATTAAATCCTGTGCTTTGTAGATTCTATTTTCATGGCCATCAATTTTGCTGAGCATATTTATATCCAAGAGTAATATGATTGAAGGTAATTTTTATAACTTGGAGAATCAAAGGCAATCCTTGGCAGCTGTCTGTTATCATCAAGTTCGCTTTCAGCGGTAGGTTGTTTTCACGTACTTTATAGCAAATAAAATAATACGAAGCACCTAGCTTGTGCTAGACCCTATGCTCCTTAAATAATTCAATTATAACCCATACTTTTGATTAATTATAAAAGTAATTAAAAAGAAACTGAAAGTAGTTTTGGTTAAATACTACTTCTCCGGTATAGCAGAAGGCATTTCATTCAATTATGGGCCGAAGGAGAAATTCGACTTAACCTGTTAAGAGAATTATAAAAGTCAGTTATTTTCGTTAGAAAAATTTATAGGCTCTTTAATTCAGTTATTAAATTAAGGATAAATAGTTAAAAGAGACTAAACTATTACCATTTGGTATGTGCAGTATTTGTGTTTGTGATACTAATACCTTGGATCGTTTCGATCTTTCAAACATTCCCCATCAGTGGTGCAGTATGTCGAACGAAACAGCAACTAAATCAACATGACAGCCATTAAATTATTCTTTCTCCACTTCTTAAATCTTGCCTAAGGCCGTATAATGGAATTCTCTCCAAAGTCGTTTTTGTGATTCTCTCACGGCTCAAGTTCACATTCTGACTAAGCTGTAATTTTTTTTAAATTTTTCCCACTTCATGGGGTTCTTCCAAAGCTACGAGGACAAACGTTCTTTTTCTCACTTAGGTCTACGACATCATGGCACAATACGAAGGAGAGGAAGAAAGTTTATTTGTTTCCGGAGGCTCTGAGAGTGATCTGGAAATGGAGGACGCTCCACCTGTCAAAATCAAAACAGAACCTGCAGAAGTGACTGTGGTTTTGAGCAGCGATAGCGAAAGTGAAAGCGGAAGAGCAGCTAGCAAAGATATCAAGGGCCCAATCGACGAAATAGAGGTTGAAGCTCCGGCTGTAGAAACAAAATATTCCAAGGAACTTTCAGAAAGTGTTACGAGCGCGGAACCCGATGACGTCTCTATGGCTGCTGCTGGTTCAGCTCCGTTACCTCAAGACAATGAAATGGGTATAGATGAAAACGATGAAATTGTACAAGAGTTTCCTGTCTACTTTTCAACTGGCCTTTTAAATCAACTTTACCTTTTGCAATACCCTACCAGATCAGCTGCACGGCCGCTGGTGGACGCGAATAACACAGGAATTCTAGATTCACGAATCAAGCTCGAGTCCAAAGTAATCGAGGTTGACGTGCCTTTAGAAACTAAAAAATTCTACGATACAGAGAAAGGAGAGCATTGGAACAATCTCAGCAAGCAAACATTTACAGGTGTTGCTAAGCAAGCAGACGGAGAGTATATGATTGGAGTCTTTAAAGATAATGAATTGCATTTGAACGCTGTATCTGCTGTAGCTCAATTACGACCCCAGTTCCAGCATATTACACACCGCAACCTAGCTGAGCAGGAGAAGGAAAAAGAAATTGAGAAATCAGATAAGCCCAAGAAGCAGGCTCGAGCAGTACAAATGACAGCAATGGCTAGTGGAGAAAACGCACCCAATTTCAGTGGAGCTATTTCAGCAAGAAAACACATGGAGGATGAGGACTTTGTAGGCATGGACTGGTATGATCGTGATTCTGATGAGTCTTGGAGTGTATCTGATAAACTTATTGCTACAACAAAGAAACCATTGATTTCGAAAACTACGCTAGAACAATACGTTGAAGAAATCAGTGCTCCCTATATTGATCCAACTGTGAAACCAGCGCAATAATCAAAAAAAATCTTCAATCTATATAATAATAACAAAACACAGACAAGCATATTACCCAAACCAAATCTTGATTAACTCTTCACTGACACCACTAGTTGTAAGCACGCCAATATCAGTAATCAGCGCGGTAATGTATTGATGGGGAGTGAAATCGATTGAAGGCAGATTGGCCAGTTCGTTAGGCTTATCTTCAACTGTAAACTCCAAAGGATGTTCTGTAGGAATATCACTTGGAGAAACTGGAAATAGACGGACAAATTTGTGACTAGAGAGAGTTAGCATTGAATTCATAATAAAAAAAGATATAGCACTTACCTTTCAGCAACAACGTAGAAGGGGCGGTTGGTAGCAGTTGCCAGAACACCAATCTGATAGGTTCCAGACTCATTGATAACTCCTCCACTTTCAGCAACACCTTCAGCTCCGACAAAAATTTTGTCAACTTTTTGCATCACATATCCAACTGTGGCATCAGCGATTAATGAGGTAGGGATTCCATGCTGACGAAGAGTATGAGCCATCTGCACACCTTGTTGAGAAGTACGGGACTCAGTTACATAAACTCTGAATCGGATCAGCTTCGAAGCTGCGTGAAGCAGTAGAGCTGTGACTGCTCGGGATTGTGAGTGGACCAGAATGACCTAGAGTTATTAGTACTAATCCTAGTGCTAATCTAAGAACTAAACTTACATCGTCATCACGAATAAAGGGAAGCCCATTGTGCGCAATCTTTTCTCTAGAAGCCTTTGCACGCTCAACAAAAAGCTTTCCGTTCTTAATTAAATGTTTCTTGCAAGTTTCCCATTCCTAACGGTCATTATTAGTACTAGAAGATCTGTGTACTGACAAACTAAGTCATACTCCATATTCGTTAATGTTTCGTAAAACAAATCTTGTAAATAAATCGCATCCGGCAGACAAACTGATTGAGTTATCAAAGCTGCTCTTTAAGCTGGTTGTTGCTTCAGCAAGAACCTTCATTAGTTCTGATGATGTGGAAGCTAATTCAATTAGTGATCTGGCTGTAAAATCATCAGAAGATCAAACATACTCTCGGTGGTTCCAAGCAGCGCTACCAGACTTTCAATGGCAGCAATAGGCATAGTCATTTCGGGGTCTTCTTCAAGAAACTTGAGGTAAGTTGCCTTGATGTCGAAGGTACCGTCATTGGAAACGGGGTGCGTTTCTTTAATATCAGCAGCCGAACCTATTAAACAAACAAGTAGTTAGCTTCTACTTATCCTTCTAATATCTTCCTTCCTAACTTACTCATATTGAATCTTGTTTGGTCTTCTCAAGTTGTTATGAGAGGAAATTAAACTTGTGAGCCTTGAAAGTTGGACGGTTGGAAGTTTTTTTATTTTTATTTATTTCGATTTTTTTAGTTTCATCTGAAATATTCTTCAAGATCACGCCCACCATCATTTACTCATTATGATTTCTAGACGAAATGCTCAGCAATATATGCTGCGGCATCTGAAAACTGCTAGGATGCTAGCTGGTAGACAGTTTGCACCGAGCACAGCTGTCCAGCGACTTTTAGGTCCCCAAGCTGGTAGCAGGTTGTATTCTCAGGAAGCGAATGAAGTCTCCCAGGACAACAAGATTCGAAATATTGGTATTATCGCTCATATTGATGCGGTATGTAGAAAAAGTTTGTTGAATGGCAATTATCTAACCATTTCTTCAAGGGCAAAACCACTACTACAGAGCGAATGCTTTACTACAGTGGTCTAATCAATCGAATCGGCAGTACGTACATTTCACACCTAAGCATGTCACATTTTACTAACAAGATATAAAGATGTTGATCAAGGAGATACTGTCATGGACTATTTACCAGCTGAGCGAGATCGAGGTATCACTATTACCTCTGCTGCTATTACATTCAATTGGGCAGGCCACAAAATCAATCTTATTGATACGCCTGGTCATGCTGACTTTACATTTGAGGTTATTCGGTCGATCCGCGTGCTAGACGGTGCTGTCACTATTCTAGACGGTGTGGCAGGCGTTGAAGCACAAACGGAAAAGGTCTGGAAGCAAGCCAGTGAAATGGGCATTCCCAAGATTGTATTTGTCAATAAAATGGACAGAGAAGGAGCCGGATTCAGTCGAACTGTACGTGAAGTTGTGTCAAAACTTAATACCAAGGTAGCCATCTTGAATTATCCTTATTTTGAAAATGGTAAAGTAGACGGCCCTTTCCGTGGAGTGGTAGACGTGCTAGAGAAGAAAATCATTCAGTGGGAAGAAGGTACGGATGGTAAAGACATTAAAGTTATGGATATTTCCGACGTTGAAGGTGTTGCTGAGGAGTGTGAAAAGGCAAGAACTGCTTTGATTGAAACTCTTTCTGAGCTGGATGACGATCTTGTCGAACATTATTTAGAGGTCGGCGACTACATGGAAGTATCTAGCCAAGAAATCAAAAAGGCCCTGAAAAAAGCCACATTAGAAAAGAAAATTGTTCCTGTTCTCTGCGGAGCGAGTTTCAGGAATATTGGAGTTCAACCTTTACTTGAAAGCATTGTGGAATATTTGCCTTCACCGTCTGAGCGACCTCCTCCCACAGCTATCTCTAAAGGACTTGTAGCTAAGAAGGGAAATAAGATGGTTTCTTTACCTGAAGAAAATATTAAGATTGACCCCGAAAGCAAAAACTTGACCACAGCCTTGGCTTTCAAGGTAGTAAATGATGCAAAGAAGGGTATGATGGTTTACGTTCGTGTCTACTCAGGAGCACTCACCCATAATTCTACGGTATTGAACTCATCAACTGGCAAGCGTGAGCGTGTGATGAAGCTGTTCCAAATGCATGCAGACGAGCCTATTGAAGTCCAGTCTATCAAAGTTGGAAATATTGGAGTGTTAATTGGCACAAAAGATATTCGTACTGGTGACACAATAGTTGCTCATGGCTGGAAGAAAGATGGCATCAAATCTCTCAGTCAAACAGAGTCCAAAATTCATTTGAACTCAATCAATGTTCCTCCTCCAGTGTTTTTTGCCAGTATTGATCCGCTAACTTTGTCGGACGCCAAAAACATGCAGGAAGCCTTAGATATTTTACTGAAGGAAGATCCATCTTTGCATCTCTCTTACGACGAAGACTCTGGTCAGACTTTGCTATCAGGAATGGGTGAATTACATTTAGAAATTGCCCGAGATCGTCTTATTAATGATTTGAAAGCTAAGGTTGAGGTTGGAAAAATCATGGTCTCATACAAAGAGACTATTCAGCAAGCTTCCAAAGATGTTACCAAGGATGCTGTTGCCCCAACATCTGATGACACACCGTCCAGTGCCACTGTTACATTATCAGTTGAGCCAGTTTCCTTTTCAGAGGGAGAAACTCCTGTAGATGCTGAATGTATTAACCATGACAAAATCTACGTTACATACCCTAGTGGTCAGGCCGAGCACTTGTTGATTCCAACTCACGACGTTTATCATGCTATTCGACGAGGAATTATACCTGGTATCGCTCGAGGTGGCCTCAAAGCACACATGCCGTTGCATGATTTACATATTAAAGTGAAGGAAGTTGTTATCCCACCAGACGTGGCAACTCCTGCTGCAGTCTCAATTGCAGTACGACTTGCTGTGGAGGAGGCGCTGGACACTATTCCGGCTGAAATGTATGCTGTTATGGAACCCATTATGGATGTACGAGTGATTGTCAGTGAGGAAGATATTGGCACAGTGGTCAATGATTTGTCCAGCAATCGCCGAGCCAATATTATGTCTTTGCAAGACGACGAGCCCACATCTTCCTTTTCTGAAGATGCCAGTGACTCGTATAATTACAAGGCTGAGGCTGAAAACATTTACACTCCGCCAGACTTGACAATGTACATGTCCAAACATGGAGACCGAGTGAGATCAGCCCAGAGCGTAGTAAGAGCTCATGTTCCATTACAGCAGATGGTCGGGTACCTTACATACTTGCGAAGCATGACCAAAGGTAGAGGTACATTCTTGATGGACTTTGATTCGTATTCAAGGGTCTCGGTAGATAGAGAGAAGGAGATTTTGAATCGAGATAATTTTTAGAAATTATAGTCCTTGAATTGTATATAGTAATTTCTTTTTAACAAATTTTATGTTTTATTTTTCTGTTTGCATTTCTGTTTTTTTTTATCTTTATTCTTGTTACATTTTATGGTTCAACTTGTTGCCTTTAAAAATGGCTAGTACTTCAATTCATTCGAATTCAACGCTCGTGAAGTTATCTCCAGAATCGGTCGAAGGTCTCCAACAGAGACGCAACATAATACCCCCATATACATCAACTACATCTACCCTTAGTACAGGGATACCTATTACATTTGGTGCAGTGAAATGCCATCGAGTTTTAATACCCAATAATGACGAAAAAGTTGGTTGCGTTACAGCAGTTTTGGATGAAGATTCAGAATATGCATCTCGGATCAGGTACGTTGTCGACATTCATAGCTATCCCAAAATTAGTTCACGACTGGTTTCCGATGATTTCACACTACTTGACTATTCTGATGCTTTTGATGATACCCAAGATGAAGCTGTGGTTCAATGCTGCTGTGTCACACGAAACCAGTTGATTGCGCAGAACGCACTTAGTGGCAGTATAGAAGGCGACGATTTTGATTTGTATAAGCATGGGAAGGTTAATATGGTGGTTGATAAGACTATTGCTTTGCGGTATGCGGAGCAAGAAACAACGGCAGTAAAGAATAGAATTATTCTAATTGGGTTAACTCTCACTATACCATTATTCTTGTACATTAGATTTACGATATGGCATTATTGAGAAATCAAGGAGTTATTCTTAGAGAGCAAGGTTTTAGTTTGAGCGCAAACGTAAGTAAGAGTGAGTTTTTTTTATCTTGTTTTTATTGTTTAGTCTATTACACTACGTAGCTATCAAGAATTTAAGATTTCAGATCGATTAGTGAGTGATTTCAGATTATTTAAACTATTGAAAGGGGTAAAACCTTAAGACACTTTTCATCTCTTGACTCCTTGTACTCAGGCCTAGTGTCTTGCTCAGGTTCTTCTACAGATTTGTCAAAGTATTGTTTCAACTTGCACCTGAGCAAGGAGTACCCCAGTACGGCATCTTGGGCGATTGCTAGTAAATACACAGATGCTGCGTCAGTAATAGCAAACTCAGTGATAAGGTCCATCTTTGCTGACTTGACGGTTTTGAAAAGCAGAAACATGGCGATTACAAAAGTAATTAAACATACAATATAGCACAATATGGAAAGGGCTCTAAATGAATCAGGCTGTGAATAAGCTGACTTGGATAAAGGTGTGGGCGTAAATTTCTGTAATACTATAATGTTTGGGGTATCTTGAACCACACCAAAGTGATTTTCGCCTGCCTGGAAAAGCAGCTGGTAATTTGCAAAGGGTCCGTCCATGTGTGGTCTACGTAAAAATCGATGGCTTCGCTGACAAATAATTTCTGAATCACGTTTAGAAATGGTAATTTGTGTAGCGTGTTCTGGAAGGAACAGAAATGGCAATAGCATGATGAATAATAGCAAATGCATTAATGCTACTGGCATGGACCATGGAGAGTTTAGTCGGGACGAAAGGGTGTTGAGTTTCGAAATATCTGAGGCTACGAGCGAAAAGAATGGCGTAGAGAATGATCGCGATAGATCGTGCAAGGCTGCCAGGTATCCATCGAGGAAATTTAACGGGGTTTGGCAACAAATGATAATCGAGGATTCGGTATACTTGATCTTCGTTAACAGAGCCATATACTTCATAGAATGAGGCTTGATGTCGTGCACTTCTGGGCTTTGAGTACTGGACGCCGCTAAATAAACCGCTCTGAGCTGGGTTTCATGCTGAGAGTCCTGGTACTGTAGAACCAGCACGAAGACGTCAGGTGCAATGCGAGACAATATATTACTTGGAGAAAAGCAAATTGCGTCCAGAGGGGTATTAAGTTTGTAATGGTGGATTTGAAGAGTCGTTGTGTTCACGAGAAGAATAAGGGTCACGGTTCCTCCTTCGGCTTTGCCCTGCACCACCATGCAAGCAAAGTGCATAAAAATAGTTAAGCATGTACGCTCTGGCCTATTCATTTAATATACCTTTTCAACAACTTCAGCAAAGCACAGGGAGTCTACATGACTCGGGGCAGTAGAGGAGCTCAGGTGAGTGAAAATCAGTACGTTTTCAGTGGTTACAAATGAAAGCATCTCCTTCGATATAGCCATATCGCACACTTGTCTAGTGGGCGAGCTGGCCCAGGCTGGAGGCAAGTTTCGGCCACATACAAAAGGTAATTTCCACTGGTATCTAAGAGTAAATATTGTTTTTTCCGTTGCAAGAGAAATGACGGAAATCTGGGTAATGTAGATACCTGAAGATATATTCAGGTGTCTAAAGAATGCGAGTAAAGGACCATGGCAACGAACGGAAAGTATTCCGTTGTCTGGTATCGACTCGGTGGGTATTATGTATTGTGCCGAGGGTCTAAGCAGGAATCTGTTTTTGACCGCTTGGAACGTTGCCATATGGCTAGAGTTGTTCATTCTGGTATGCTAAAAAAGATGGGTATGATGGACTATTTTCTGTGGACCTCGTTCTTGTCCTTATTATCTTGATAATTGTTGGATCTAAGGGGTTCCTAGCATAAACATCAGGTTTCAAGGTTTGCAAGAAGGTTTCCAGATCGGATTTTGGATTTGCCCACTGGCGATAAAATTAGCTCCACGAAAGGCAGACTCAAGTGAAACTTTGTGTACAACAGCATTCAACTGTAGTGGAATGATGAGGTTAGCGAGAGATCTTGACTGCAATTAATTCCAGGAAATGGCTGCTTTTGATAGGCCCTGTACCATTCATTGAACTTAGTCAAGTCTCAGAGAACTAGCTGAAGCAAATGGCTATGACAGTTACAATAAATCACAGTCGTAGCGTATCAAGAGGAGTACGTCACTCCACTCTTCGCCAGGTCTAACAACAGGCGAATCTACAGAGAGCCACTACAGAGAAATTCTAAATCCTCCTGAATCGCACCTTCCGCCAGCCCCACGCGTCATCATGACGATCTTCGTATCGTTTAATTGATTTGTCCTATTTCCGAGGTCGACAGACAGATTTTTGGGTTCTTTTGAGTTCTGAAAACCTGTTCTGAAAGCCCGTTACGTGCCATTTTTGACTGATCTGACCAGATGTCCCCAACTTTAGTCCACACATAGGTTTAGGGCGAAGTCTTGGTATTTTATTTTATTTTTTTTTTTGTATTTTTTTTTTCATTTTCCTTGTTGCTGTTCTGTCCAATTTCTAACTTTTTTTTCGTTTCTCTGTTTATTATTTATTTTTTACTTCTTCCTTCTTTTTCCTTTTTTTTTCTTTCTTTCAATTCTCCTTCGAGTGCCATATTTATCTCGCCATTGAAACTTTCATTATGGCTAGAAGCGGTGTTCGAGTACTGCGGTTCGCAGTTGTAGCAGTATTGCTACTCTTTGTCCTTTACCGTCTGTCAACCCAAAACGTAGACCTATCCACCTACGTGTCAAAGAATTCTGTTTTCTCTGGCAACAACCCACAGCAGCAACCCCAGGATCTTAAGGACCCAGAAGCTGCTGCTGCTCCTAAGCCTGAAGTTCCTAAGCCCAAAGACGCTGGTAAGGAAACCACTCCTGTAGTCTCTAAGGAGCCCGCCGCGCCCTACCAGCGTGCAAATGCTACATTTGTTACTCTGGCTAGAAACAGTGATTTGTACTCTCTTCTTCAATCTATTGTCGAGGTTGAGGATCGATTCAACCACAGATACCATTATGACTGGGTTTTCCTCAATGATCAGCCTTTTGACGAAGAGTTCAAGCGAGTTACCACCAACATGGTTTCTGGAAAGACCCATTACGAGTTGATTCCTGCCGAGCATTGGTCTTATCCTGACTGGATTGACCAGGACCGTGCTGCTTTGGTTCGTGAGGAAATGCGTGAGAAGAAGATCATTTACGGAGACTCTGTTTCTTATCGTCATATGTGTCGTTTCGAAAGTGGATTTTTCTGGCAACAAAAGATCATGGACAACTACCAGTACTACTGGCGTGTTGAGCCCGATATTAAGTTGTACTGCGATATTGACTACGATCTGTTCAAGCATATGGAAGATAACAAGTACAAGTATGGTTTCACCCTGTCTTTGTACGAATACATTGAAACCATTCCTACTCTGTGGCAATCCACTAAGAAATTCATTGCTGAACACCCTGAATACGTTGCCGCTGACTCTTTCAAGGATTTCATTTCCGACGACGGTGGAGAGAACTACAACAAGTGCCATTTCTGGAGTAACTTTGAGATTGCTGACTTGGATCTTTGGAGATCTGATGCATACAGAAACTACTTTAACCATCTTGACAAGGAGGGTGGATTCTTCTACGAGCGTTGGGGAGATGCTCCCGTTCACTCAATTGCAGCTTCTCTGTTCTTGAACAAGTCAGAGATCCACTACTTTGATGACGTTGGATACTACCACGTTCCCTTCCATAACTGTCCTACCGATGCCGATGTTCGTTTGAAGAAGAAGTGCCGCTGCAAACCCGATGATAACTTTACCTGGAAGGGATACAGTTGCACTCCTCGATACTACAAGATCAAGGATATTGAGAGACCCAAGGGCTGGTCCCAGCAATCCTAAGTAGCATTTTGCCAAAGAGACCCTGAAAATGCGAAATGCAATTCTGTAAAGATTGTGTTTATAACTTATTTGATATTGTTTATTTTTTCCTGTACAAGAAGTGTCAAAATACATCCGTATATATATAAATATATATAAATATATAAAAATCGATACTGAATATTAACTCAATGAGCTTTGTTTATATTTTTTATACTTAGAGCTTTATCTGGTCTTGATTCTGACCGATATTTAGGGTTGCGGTTCCTGAGGCCAGGTCACTGCCTTTTATTTCACATTTCCCATCTTCCCCTTTCAACCACCACCATCACCGTCATCTAAAGACAGTCTTTTTTTTTTCCAGTTCTGTTTATATATAAAATGGCTATTCGATACCTGCTGCTTCTGTCACGCCAGGGCAAAGTTCGTCTTGCCAAATGGTTTGAAACCCTTGCATCTAAAGAAAAGACCAAGATTGTGCGAGAAGTGACTACGTTAGTCTTAGGGCGACGAGCTAAGATGTGTAACTTTATTGAATACAAAGGTGAGTAGACTGCATTAGAGAAAAAAGGAAAGGCATTGATGGGGTTGTGTATTGAAAAGTTTGTGCTGACTTTAATGGTTAGACTCTAAAGTTGTATATCGAAGGTACGCTTCGTTGTTTTTCATTGCTGGAATTGAATCGGACGACAATGAGCTGGCTACACTTGAAATTATTCACCGGTACGTGGAGTTGATGGACAAGTACTACGGCAATGTGTGTGAGCTGGACATTATCTTTAATTTCCAAAAAGCATACTATATTTTGGACGAGCTGTTGATTGCTGGTGAACTCCAGGAGAGCGCGAAACGAGAACCGTTACGACGAATGGCTCAGCAGGATGCGTTGGAGTCTACAGAGAATAACGAATAATAAAAACAAAACTAATCAGGATACCGAAAGACAGAGAAAATTGAAATAGAGATTTACCTTTAACTACACAAATTGATAGCATATAATTTATATCTATACCACAGCTTTTTCTTTATATTTTCTTTGCAGGCCTTACATATTATTTATTCATCACTAATATACACACACATTTGTCAACATATTAATATTCGTATTATTATTGTTAGTTGGTTTCTTGAGTACCGGCAATGGTCTGGCGACCCTCGACTATATCCACAATCTTCTGCTGAATTTCTTTGAAGGAGTCAAATGTGGTATATGGAATCTTCTCTCGAACACAGTATGTGATAAGATCGCGGCCTTCCTTGGCAAACAACAAGTCAGTTTCCTTAGCAGCAGACAGATCAGACACTCCATCGCCACAGTAAAACAAGGTTGGCCTGTTCTCCTTAAGCTGGGCATAAGGTTTGATGCAGCGCGACTTGTCGTGTCCAAAATCAGACTCATCTCTATATACAATGTCCCACGACCCATCCTCGTTTATCTTGACGTCATTGGAAATGATTTCAATGTTGCTGGCTGCCTCGACGCCGACCAAGTTGACCAGCAAAGCATAGATGATGGGCTTCATTCCCGAAGACACAACCACAATAGGGATATTGTTGGCGGTGGCCCAGTGGTAGAACTCAGCAAAGCCTGGGTCTAACTCGACATTCTTCTTCAAGTACTCGATACATTCGGGGAACGGAGTATGGACACTGTCCAGCATATCCTTGAAAGCGTTTCGAAAGTTCCAGCGGCCCTCGAGAATTTCTCCGTTCAACCAGCGTCGGCGGTCGTATCCATATCCAAGGTTATCTGTCATGTAGTCATTCGAGTCCTGCAGAGTTACGGTGCCATCCCAGTCGGTAAAGACAATGAATTTGGGGTCTGTAGCGAGAGCTGGAGTTCCATTGACAGCGGTCATTTTTAGATATTTTTTTCTATTTCTATCTGTTTTTTCAGTGTATAAGGGGGATGAAAGAGCAAGTTAGAAGAAATAAATAGAAAAGAAACAGAAAGAAGGATTTTATTGTAATTTTTGTGTGGTTATTTAATTATTTTTTAATTATTTTTTTATTTTTTCCCTGAACTTTTCTCGAGGAAATTTTATTATTTATGATGACATCGATCGTTCCTAACCTGCTCAACATGTCACTGCCAATTGGCTGAACTATGAAAAAACGACATACATGAGCATAGGCAAACAATCTGAAAAGAACCCATCGAGGGCCTGACCTACTTACTCGGGTTGTATACAGAATAATATGGTACTTTATTATTTTTTTTTACTTCGAGATACTACTAATTAATGCTAGATTTCAATCTCCAGCCTTATATCGATACTGGCAATCATGTCGTCTACTTCGTTAGAAGACACTGAGGTACTCTTTCGCAAAGCCATGGCAGCCTTTTCCTTTTCGCGTCTTTCCTTTTCCTCGGCTGCCTTCTTCTTTGCCAGCGCTTCCTCCTCTGCCTGCCGTGCCTGTGAAGCTTGTCGATCAGCTTCGCTCTCATAAAATACCCGTGCAGTGGTACGCAATCGGCTAAAGGGGTTACCTGTGATACTGTTATTGCCGCCTGACTTTCGTCGTTCCTCGTTGGCCTTGAGTTCAGCTCGGCGCACTCCGCTCTGATTGGCCCGTCGATTTCGGACGTTCACCTGCGCCAGTTTGTCCAGCGGAGACTGGGGCTTGTTGGTGCTACTCAGTTTAGTGTCAATCGCCGCAATCTTGTGGTCAATCTGCTCAACAAGATCCTCATTATTGTTTTCCTGGGCAATGATTCGCTGTTGCTGGAGCTGCGTCTTTTCCAAAACAACGCCCACACCGGTCGAATTCGACAATCGCTGGCGCCGCTGGATCAACTCATTGACCTCCTCAGGAGTCAGGACGTGGGACTTGAACTCTAACAACTCCTGCAGCTTTCGTTCAATTCGTTTCACAGATGGGAGCGGGATCTCATCCTTCAGGAGACTCTGCTTCCACCATCTAAACTCGTCCTCAGTAAATGGACTATCACTGCAGATCCCCATTTCAAAAGCTCGCTCGTTTCGGCCAGACGCAACCACGATTGACTCATCTGCAGTGCGATTGAGAAACTTATATGATTTGCTTTTCTGCAGGCCCTTGATTTCGCATATTCGGTATACTGTCGTTTGCTTTTCCCTGTCGTAACCAATGTTGATTCGTACAAATGATCCGATAGCCGCATTCTCAAACCGAGGATTATGGCAGTACTTGGCAAAGAACGTCCGGCCAAACCGGATCTTGTTCAGGTCGCTAACTGTGAGTTCTTTGGACTTTTTGGGTTCAGCCCATTCCACTCCCTTGCCTTGGTCATCCGAATTTTGGCTGTACTCATCGTCCTCCTCGAACTCTGACTGCTCCTCGTCATCCAGCTCATCCCCGTCACGGTATGGTACAGAAGGCCGCCCACTTTCCTGTATTTGGGTTAGTACAGAGAAATTACCACATGGGTTTTCAC
This sequence comes from Geotrichum klebahnii, assembly GCA_030570935.1. Classification (NCBI taxonomy): domain Eukaryota; kingdom Fungi; phylum Ascomycota; class Dipodascomycetes; order Dipodascales; family Dipodascaceae; genus Geotrichum; species Geotrichum klebahnii. Next base: position 91,749 of record JAJLWW010000054.1, read on the forward strand.
TTACCTTGCTTTTCTTTTCTTCGCGCTTCTTCTTGAGTTCTGATAGCTTGTTCTGCTTAGTGCTAGAACCACTCTTATCTCGCGTAGATACTATAGATGTTAGAGACGTATATAACAATGATAAATAATCGCTTACCTCTAGTAGCTTTATTGTTATCTATGTTTTTTCGCAGAGCCTTTTCGGCCTGCCGTCGCTCCTTGGCTCTCTGAGCTAGGTATAACCTTTGGTTGTATTTTTGAATCTAGAAATTAGCACACAGAGTATATGGTCAACCATGACGAACTCACCTCTTGAGATCGGTCAAAGAGAATAGACTCTCTTTCAATTTCAGCAAGTCCAGCGAGACTAAAACGTTAGCCAATGTCTAGGTGTTTGCACATCACTACTTACTGAGCTCGATCCGCTTCATCTTTGTATTTTCCTTCCAGTGGATAGGGATTGACAAACGCCTCGTCTTCAGATTCTTCGCTTTCGCTTTCACGCTTGCCTAAAGCCAGCTCCTCTAAATCTTCGTCACTATATTCTCCTCCGACCCCACCGTCACCGTTCTGTTCCCCTTCGTCTTCTTCCTCAGACGAATTCTCTCTAAATCTCATCAGCACTTAACCATTATCCGGACCTTGCAATTAAATCATACCTGACAGTAGTTCGCTGTTTTTTGTTTCCGCTAAATCGGCTACCTTGCCCACGTTTCTGAGGGACGACGCGCGATCCTTCATCTGAAGACTCTCCGCTACCACCCTCTCCAGCGAGAGCCAAAAGATCATCATCTAAATCCGACATTTCAATGATACAATTATATTTATTTTTGCTAAAAGAATATCTCTCAAACCTTTGGTTAAAATGAAATGTCAACCAAAGTACAATGAAAATTGAAAAATATAAGTCGGAGGTGATGCCGAATTTTGCAAGAACAAAACTAAAAATTGACACACCAATATCACGCGGCTTAGGTAAGTAGGAGGAGAAGAGGAAGCCCATCAAATCCTTCACATTTCTCTGAATCCAAGGCCATCTCGCTTTCTTCCTTTCATTTAATTCTCTAGTAGTACCATATTTGGTATTGACCATAATAATAAGCATCGGTCATTTGTTTTCATGTCATCAAAACCTGTAAGGCCTGCGACGGCTAAACGGTCGCCTTCTATTCTGGTCACAGACGTTAGAAGCAATCCTAATGGAGGCCGCTCTGCTCCGTTTGCTGGAGCTTCTGTGCGTCGCATTCCTGGGTCTCAGCCTTCTGGCCAAGGTTCTTCACAAGGCTCTCAGTCTCCCTCTTCAAAGAAACGTAGTTCATATGCGCCTGGTTACGCATCTACTCCTTCATATCATGGCCATGCTCCAAGGATTCGAGGACCCCAACTTGGCACCAAGTTTGGCAAAATCTCTATAGACAATATATTGTCTGATATCAGCGATATCCCATCTGCACAGCGTCGGGCAGGCCCCGATTATACTCCGTTGCCTGATCGTGGTTCTCCCCAAGGGCCTCGCCGGCCCCCTCGCATGCCGGGACGTGTTGCACAAACCATTCCCCAGCGTACCACAAAGTTGTCTGAAAAGCTTGTTTTGATTCCTGAGGACATACAACCAGGATTCAAGTTTGAGGACGACGATGCGGAGTCCAGCCCTCCCCCAGACGAAGATGAGGCCATACCTTCTGATACTCGCAAGTCATATGCTGAACGACTACCAAAAGACAGGCGTACCAACAAATTCCCTCGTCTCACTGCATACTGTGTATCTGATATCATTCGGTTACCAGCCACAGCCAAATACCTACGAGAAAACCACAAAATTTTGCCTAGAATCTACGAAGAGGCATTATACGCACCCTACTACTTACCTCTGCTTCCTGGAGACGACGATTCTCGAGTTAAAAGTAGTCCAGGTGGGGTTCAGCTTATGGAGCAACTCATCGATCAGTCTGAGCAGTTTGACCATCACTTTGAATACTACTCAGGGCTAGAGTCAGGAAAAAATCCTAATGATCCGAACGAATTTGAGCCCGGTGAGATTGATATTCACAGAAGAGAAGAATTGCAGGAGCATGATGATGCTGCATCCTGGAATTCGCGTGAAAGTGATTTTGATCCCTCTGAACCCCAAGCGTTTTCTCCGCCAAAAGAGAGTTTCATGCAGCAATCGTCAAATCAACATGAATCCAGAAGACGAAAAAGTAGCCCAGGTCGCCAGCATGCAGATTCAGCTCAGTTAAAGCATGAACAATACACCCAAGAAGCACAAGAAAACATTGCCAACGGTCAAGAGCCTAGCACAGAATCAAGTGGCCAACCACCTGTCATTTTAGAAACTCCAGATGTTAGTAAACATGCGGAAATCTTCATCTTCACATATGGAGTTATTGTGTTTTGGAATTTTACTGAACAGCAAGAAAAGGAGATTCTTGCTGACCTGAATTTTGCAAGAGTAAATGGCTCGGATGCTAATGTTCTTCTGACATCGTCGCTCATAGTCAGACCTATCAGTGAACAGGATATTGAAACAGAAGAATTGCATTTCACATACTCCCCACATACCGTCAAACCGCGTATTTACAATGACATGGTTACGCTCCGATCGGGTGACCACATGATCAAACTTGCAATGTCGCATGCTATTGCGCAGTCCACCAAGTTAAGTCGATTCGAAGCTCGCATGGACGGCACAATGCACGACGTCCGCCATGTTCCCAAGATGCTTGCGCTAACAGGCCGACTAGGCTTAAAACGAGAAGAAGTGTTGAAAATCTCTGGCAAACTGTTCAAACTCCGAGTTGACGTGAACTTGAGTTCAAACGTCCTTGACACGCCTGATTTCTTTTGGGAAGACGAGCCGAGTTTGAACCCGCTTTACACGGCTGTGCGAGAATACCTTGAGATTGAGCAACGGATTCTTGTATTAAACGAGCGGTGCAAGGTATTTTTGGATTTGACTGAGATTATAGCTGATTCTATTGCTGAGTATAACATGTCAAGGATTACATGGATCATCATCATTCTGATTGCAATGTCGTTAGCAGTATCTACAATGGAAATCGTGGTACGCTTTAAAATCTTGAAGGATTCTCCTTGTGTTGGTTAACCAAAAAAAAAAACCTAGAAGGGTTTGTATATTTATTTTGATTATATAGTTTTTTTCAAGTCGTCTTCATATTCAAGTGTGAAATAATATTTTTGTAAATTAGAAAAAAAACAAGCTTAAGAGAACAATAATATAATATAATATAATATAATATAATATAATATAATATAATATAATATAATATAATTAATACTAATTTGAATATTAGAATATTTGAATAATTCAAATACTTTTCATGTTCATGTTTATTCGAACAGATATAATTTATATCTTTGTGATAACCTAGCTCAGCTATTTTGACAAGCCTTCTCTCCAAGTTGCTAAACAAAAACTCTAAACCATAAAAAATACAATAATGAAGAATAAAAAATAATATAAAAATAGTGAATAAATAACCAAGATAATATAATTAATATATTAATTTTCAGTAACATATTAACAGACTCGGTTGTATTCCCATATAGTTGTTCAATACAAATGAATTTCCTTTACAAGCTACTCTCGGAACCAGAATAGACAGACTTGATATGCTATGTAATTCCTACAAAAGCTTAGACATTCAGGAACTATTTAGTGACCAATTCAATCATAAATAAAATAAATCTAATTTGAAATTGAAATAAAAGATTGGGTATTTAAAAGTAAATTTGTACTTGGTTTTTGGGTGTTGATTGAAATATGGATCAAAAACAAGTCACATAATACATTCCAATTCGACTTTATTTTTATTGGAGCATCTACGCTACAACTATTAAAATCATTCAGAGAACCTTGGACCTTTGGAATACCTCGTAAATTCTATCTATGATATATTTAATACAATTTGAAAATAGCAAAAACAAGAATAATAATAATAATAATAATAATAAATAAATAAGTATACATATTAAAAACAAACATGCACTCATCAAAGCCAATAAAAAATAAAAAAAATAAAAAACCCAAGCAATAACATATCCCACACTTAAAGTCGTTAAATAAATACTAATTATTCAGATCGAGTACGGTTTGTAGGCAACCGCGGGCTCTTGAGACTGCTCGGACTCTCGGATCCAGCTGGTACCGAGCCTCCAGAAGATATACTTGATGAGTCTAACTCTTCTATCCGGCTAACTGTTCCAATAGTTACAGCTCGCTGCTCAAGCCCACCTGGTCTCGATGTTTTGTTAGAGACAGTTGGAAGAAGTTTAGGCGACGGACTGATTTGCACATTTATCGCAGGCCCAATGGTTTCGTCAATACTAGTGCCAATTCCATAGCCCTTGGGCATACCAGTTGATGCCGTAGAAGGCGGTCCAAGTGCGAGATTTCTTAACTGGTTCACACTGTGCACACACTTGTTAATGGTTTGAACCAGTAACGCGGGTTTGAGAGGTTTAGATAGATACTCATCCATCTGAGCCTGCATACATCGCTCTCGATCGCCCAGCATTGCATGAGCCGTCAGAGCGACAATGGGCGTCCTTGTGCGAATAGTAATATTTTGTTTCTCCCACTCACGAATACGAGCTGTAGCCTCAAATCCTCCCATGACAGGCATTTGAACATCCATAAGTACCACATCATATCTCTTTCGCTTGACTGCTTCAAAAGCTTCAAGACCGTTTTCCACAACTTCAACCTTGTGTTTATATTTCTCAAGGATGCGGACCGCAAGTTTCTGGTTGACAATGTTATCTTCAGCAAGCAGAATATGGAATTTCTTCGCTCCATCTGAGTTCAGTGGAGCAGCTCTACTTTCCAGAGCGGGTCTCAGAACATTTCCAATGTCATTAACAGAACACGGAGTGTTGCCATAAGATGTGATACCAAGGTCTAAACAGAGCTTGAGATTGACCTGAGGAATGCAAGGATTGAGAAGAACTAAAGGAATATACTTGAGATGGTTGAGGGTTCGTAGTTTGGTCGCAACCTCTAAAGTATCAACAATAATGGTATCAAATTTGGGGCCACTGCGATCTTCTGGAAGTGGGGCTTCTTCAACAGAGTGAACAACTAAGGCGTTAAGGTAGAGCTTTGCCATGTTTCGAACAAGCTGATCAGTTACTTGCTTGTCGTGAACAGTATCAATGAACAGCACAAAGTGGTTTCGGAAGGGTGCGATGCTTTCCAAGAGCTGGGTAAGGCCAGCATCTGCAGGTTGAACAGCCAAGGTAAAGTAAAACTGTGATCCTTTACCATACACAGACTTGACCCAAATCTCACCACCCATGAGATTGATCAGTCGCTTAGAAATGGATAAACCAAGACCAGTACCACCAAACTTGCGAGTTGTGGAGCCATCTGCCTGGCAGAAAGTGTCGAAAATGACATCAAGCTTGTCACCCAGAATTCCAATACCAGTGTCCGATACACAAAATTCAATCATCATTTCATCTGGTCCACCACGGCTTTGATCTTCAGCCTTGCGCACGCTCAATGCAACTTCACCACTTTCAGTGAACTTGATGGCATTACCAACCAAGTTGAGAATGACTTGACGAAGTCTGAAAGAGTCACCCACAAGGTTATCAGGGAATGTATTGTCTACCTTGTATACCAGATCAAGAGGTTTTTCATTAGCCTTGACAGCCAACGTTTTAAGTGCACCAAAGACGGTTCCTCGTAGTGAAAAGGCTATCTTTTCAATGGTCATGCGGTTAGCTTCGATTTTAGAGATATCCAAAATATCATCAATGATAGTTAATAACGAATTAGCAAGATTGTGAACAATGGAAAGCATTTCTCGTTGGTATTGTGTCAGCTCTGTATCAAGAGTTAATTGGGTCATTCCGATAATACCATTCATAGGCGTTCTGATTTCGTGAGACATATTGGCCAAGAATTCTGACTTGGCTCTGTTAGCCAGCTCTGCAGCTTCACGAGCGGCAGTGTTACGTTGAATGGATTCACGGAGGTTTAATACCATCTGGTTAATCTTGGTCTTAAGAGCATCCATTTCGCCAGAGGCTTCAACAGTAATGAATCTCGTAAAGTCACCATCTGTTGCAGCGGCTGTAATTTGGGCAAATGCACGGACCTGGGTAGTAAGATTGGCGGCCATGGTATTAACATTGGTAGTGATTTCCTTCCATAGACCGTCGACATCCGAAACCTGGGCTTGGACACCCAGTTTACCGTCGATACCGACATCTTTTGCCACTCGTGTGACTTCGGAAGCAAACAACTGAAGACGATCAACCATCTTGTTAATAGTAGATTTCAAAGCTAACATTTCTCCTTGGGCATGAACATCAATCTTTTGAGACAGATCTCCTTCGGCCACTGCAGTGGTGACATGGGCAATAGAACGAACTTGCGTTGTCAGATTGGAAGCCATGACATTGACGTTTTCAGTGATTTCTTTCCATGCTCCTTCCACATCTTCAACCTTCGCTTGGCCACCAAGAATACCATCAGTGCCTACGGAGCGGGCAAGAGTCGTAACTTCGGTGGCAAAGTTTTGCAATCGGTCCACCATTTTATTGATGGTCGACTTGAGATCCAATATTTCACCTTTACAGTCGGCAGACACCTTCTGAGACAAATCACCACGCGCAACAGCAGTCGTAACGTTTGCGATATTTCTGACTTGATCAGTTAAATTACTGGCCATTGCATTTACTAGACATGTTAGAAACTACAAAACCCAACCAAAAATATCTTATGCTTACCATTATCAGTTAGTTCTCTCCAGATACCTTCCACTCCATCTATTTGAGCCTGCCCACCTAGTCGACCTTCGACACCAGTCTCGCGCGCTACTCGGGTGACTTCAAATGCAAACGTCCGAAGTTGGTCCACCATAGTATTGATTGTCTTTTGCAGCTCTAAAATTTCACCTTGAGCATGTACGTTGATTTTTCTTGAAAGATCTCCTTGAGCAACAGCACGAGTTACATCGGCAATTTCTCTGACTTGATTTGTAAGATTCGATGCCATGACGTTTACATTGTCGGTCAGTTCTCGCCATACACCTACAGTTCCGTCGCCCTCAGCTTGACCACCAAGAGTTCCGCCAGCTACTTCAGTGGCAACTCGAGTGACTTCCGATGCAAAAGTCTGGAGCTGGTCCATCATTGTATTAATTGTTTCTTTAAACTTGACGATTTCAGGGTCCATTTCTTGGGCGTGAACAGTAACTTTCTTGGACAAATCACCCTGGGCAACAGCAATGACGACCTCGCCAATTTCGCGGAGAGCTTTTTGGAAAGCCCTGTTGGCATTTTGGGATTTAGTCAGCTCTCTGTCAAGCAAGTCGGTGTCTATAAAACGGCGCTGGTTGGGTTGGATGGAATCAGTAATAGCAGAAATAGTTGAGCGGGCAGTAGCGAGGTCATTTTCAAGGGATTGTACAGTAGCACGTTGGATTTCGATTTCGTTTTGTTGGAATTGGACCTTGTTAAATAACGCTGTGAGAAGGGATTTAGTGTGAAAACTGTCACCATCGGGATTTATGGGGGGAAAAGGTGTATGGCCAGCATCGGCGGGAGGCGATATGTTAATAGTACTAAGAGATTTGTGAAAAGAAGGGACGCCAGAAGCGTTTACATCTGAAAGGCCAGAGATGTTCGAGGTGGAAGAGGAAGAAGTTGTATTAGATATACTAGGGCGAATTGGTTGAGGCTTGAAAAGGTATTGGGAGGCATTTGAGCTTGGATTTTGCTCAAATAAGGAACGAGTGTTGAGTACCAGCAAATTTAGCTGATCTAAGAGAAGTGCTTTTGCAGGAGTGTGATCACCAGGAAGGGTCGGTGGCACGAGATCAGCAATATCGTAGTTAGTTTTCAAACCCATGCCACCAAAACCCAGACTACTCCGGTCGGAGGAAAGGTTTAAATATTTGTTTCCATCTGAATCTTGTTTTTGTTGTTGATTTAGCTGAGAGGAGGCGATATACAGAGAAACTCTATGAATGATTTCGCTGACGTCAATGAACGTTTGGTCGTTAGTACAGAAACAATCAGCTTTTCCGGTGGACGGTATTGAGAAAAGCGACGAAGCCATGTCGTAGAGCGATGGCTAGCAGGTAAGTGCGGAGTTGTATGTGATGAGATCTACAATGAAGCCAGGTGACCAATTGAACGAGTAATAATGAGCACGACAAGTGCAAACGTTAGAACATATAAATAAGGAAAATAGTAATACAGGCGTAACAGAAGTATTTCTATCAGGAGGCAACGGAGAAAAATTAATTCGAGAGAAAGATAGAAGGAGAAGAAAAAAGATGAAGAAAGAAGAGAAAGAAAAAAGAGGTAGAATAAAGTGAAATGGTGAATAAGGTGCCTAGGTACAGGGTACGGGTAGACGCGAGTTAGTTGCTGTCAAGGTGGGCGAGTGGCAGCGCGTGAATATTTGAGACTGGCAGGGCAAAGCGGTTGAAAGTTAAAGAGTTTACGAGGGTTGATAAGCGGGAAATAAGAAGAACAGACAAAGACGAAAGGGGATCATAAAAGGTACTTGAAGAGACGATGGCCGGAACAAGTTCAGAGTCAAGGCAGGTGGTGGTTGTCAAGGAGAGGTTTACGTAGCGAGTTAAGCCAAGTGCAAATGTAAAACCCAAAACGAGACGGTGGCAGTTGAACGGAGGAAAAAGACGGTAAGATTTGAGTTTTTAACTAGTCAAAAGGTCATGAAAATAATAAAAAAAAAGGAGAAGGAAGAAGGAAGAAAAGGAATTTCTTTGGGGGGGGGGGGGGGGAAGATTTTTGGGTGCGAAAGAGTTCGCATTGGAGAGGATGGAAAGGCCTTGGACGGCGACGGCGGCGAGTGTCGGTTTCTGGAACAGAAGCACAATGACGTTGTGATGGTTCCTGGATTCGGTGCAAAATCAAAAAGCAGCGGCATTGGGACGCGAACGTGAAATTAAATAATAAATTACGTCACACAGGTAGAGGTTACATGGGTGGAGGGTTCGAAGCGCCATGGGGTCTAATATTATTGTGAAAAAAAAATACACTCAGCACAGACCACTGACGATACGGTGATAGGATATGAAATAAAATGAATCTATTGGAAATGAAAATAATCAGTTTAAATTGTATTTACATGGTGTGTTTGACCCTCGTATTTCAACAGCTACACTAGAGTATGCGTATCTCGATAGCGATATACTTAATCTCGGCCGGTCACAGAGATGTAGATTATCAGTTTGATAATCTAATCACCTAGCAACTCTCTGACTACCGTACCTCGAGTATTTTGAGTCTTATGGAATTACATTGATATTCTCCAGTAGAAATGTCGCACTTACGGCAAGCAAATCACTCTGAGACTTGCAGAGAACAAACAGCATTGAAAGAAGAAACTTAAGGATCTCAAACCTTGTTCTAATTAGCGAATTAATGGCAGTTCCTGAATCCAAGATCTTAGACTTGGAGGACGACGACTCCAATAACATTTCCGTATGGAGTAACACGGTCAAGCCCTAATGACCCTTAGGGTCACCCACAATCACCAATGATGTAGCACTGGACATTACCACCACCATCACATTCCACCATCTCCCTCTCCACCATCGCCATCGCCATCACCACTACCCGCACCACTACCCTCACCACCACCATCACCAACACGACATGAAGCTGCTTATTGGCGGCGCTTTACACTGGGGGACCCTCCTATGACGCAGAATAGCAGCATAGCAGCATGACATTGCATAGGCGAGTATCAGGATTTTCATGATTGGTGCCATCAGGTCCCATTCCAGGCTGTGCGTGTGCCCGCGTACGTCGTATCTTCCACGTCGCATTTTTGAACGAGCACCAATTTTCACAACCCGCACCCAGAATCTACCGTGACCCTGTCTGAGCACCAAGGACCGACTCAACCAACACAATGCACTGATGAGATGAAAGAAGGTCGTGAGGGAGGAATAGATCAGCAACGAAACAGAGCATACAGAGCACACAGAGCATACAGAGCACACAGAGCATACAGAGCACACAGAGTACACAGAGTACACAGAGTACACAGAGCACGGAGCACAGAGCACACAGAGCAAACAGCCAGGAATAAGCGAGTAATGGCTGGAAACCTTCAATAGTATAGGCAAACATGAATCAACAATGAACTGGCATAGCACCGTCTTATACTCAGGTAGATTCACCTAGCAAGAAGACCGCTTTTTATCGCTGAAATCATTTATTGTTGTTTCGTAAAATCACGGCTGTTGGATTCTTTTTCGTTGTAAATGGATTTGGTCTCAGCTTTTTCTGTGCTGTGTGTCAACAACGTGTGGTTAATGGCATAAACTAAGGTGCTTTGTTTATTTTTATATACAATACAAAACCTCGATTTTTTTTATTTATTTATTTCTTGTATTTATTTTATTTATTTCCATTTATTTCTATTCACTTTCTTTCACTTTCTTACTATCCCCATATCCATTCTCTTAGATATTCATCCATCCTCCAACCATCCTCTTTATTTATTATCCTCACATCTATTCAATCATGTCTTCGTTTGAGTCCCTTAAATCTGCCTACGAAACTGCTGGCCAGGGCCAAGTTTTCACCTTTTGGGACAAGCTGTCTGGATCTGAACAAGATTCACTACTTGCCCAACTTGAGGCCATCAACCCCCAGGAGATTACATCCATTGCAAAGGACGTCCTCAGCGCGCCTGCTGATGATGGACAAGAGGACGTCAAGCTTGAGCCCCTTCCAGAACAGGCAACTGCGTCTATCCTTGAGCAGGATCAAGAAACCCAAGATCTTTGGTACAAGCAGGGTTTACAACTCATTGCTGAGAACTCCGTGGCTGTGATTCTGTTGGCAGGTGGCCAGGGAACCCGACTGGGCTCATCTGCACCAAAGGGCTGCTACGACGTTGGCTTGCCCTCTCACAAATCGTTGTTTCAGCTGCAGGCTGAGAGAATTGCCAAACTACAACTTTTGGCCTCCACCCCTTCGTCTAAAGCAGTTATTCCTTGGTACATTATGACCTCAGGCCCCACGCGAAAGCCCACACAGGAATTTTTCGAGTCCAACAACTACTTTGGCCTCGACAAGGCTCACGTTACTTTCTTTGAGCAGGGTGTTCTTCCTTGTCTTACTAATGACGGTAAAATCATTCTAGAGTCTCCCAGCAAGGTCGCCGTGGCCCCAGATGGAAATGGTGGTATTTACAAGGCCCTGGACAAATCAGGTGTTCTTGCTGACCTTGAAAAACGCAACATCAAACACCTCCACACTTACTGCGTTGACAATTGTCTTGTTAAAGTTGCAGATCCTGTGTTTATTGGCTGGTCTGCTTCCTTGGGTGTTGATATTGCGACCAAGGTGGTTCGTAAGCGTAATGCTACCGAGTCTGTTGGTCTCATTGTGTCCAAGAATGGCCGTCCTGGAGTGATTGAGTACTCCGAGATTAGCGCTGACTTGGCCAAGCAAACCGAGCCCAACCAGCCTGATCTCCTTACCTTCCGTGCTGCAAACATTGTCAACCACTACTACTCCGCCAAGTTCTTACAGGGCATTCCCCAGTGGTCTTCTGCTTCTTTACCTTATCACGTTGCCCACAAAAAGATCCCATACATTGATCTCACCACTGGTGAGTTCAATGCCAAGCCAACCTCACCTAACGGCATCAAACTGGAGCAGTTTGTCTTTGACGTCTTTCCAACTCTTGACTTTACGCAATTTGCATGCCTCGAAGTCCACCGATCCCAAGAATTCTCTCCACTCAAAAACGCTCCTGGCACCAACGAAGACTCTCCTGAAACATCTCGGGCTGATCTTCTTTCACAAGCCAAGAACTGGCTCATAGACGCCGGAGCCATCTTCCCAGCAGACGATGCAAATGCAGTGGTTGAGATTTCTCCCTTGACAAGCTATGCCGGTGAAAACTTGGACCAGTTTAAAGGACAAGAGTTTACTGCCGAAGTGACTCTTCTCTAAAAGAAAAAAACGAATGAAAGAATCAAATATAAAGAAATGACATACAATTATAAAGATTATAATATAAAGAGAAACTGAATAACTGGAAATCATAGTGTGTTACATAGAGTATAATGGGTGCTTAGAGTTTGTGTGCAATCGTTAAAATGTTAAAGTTCCGTTTACAATACTTGAATTGGTGTTATATATCAAACAGACGTAGATCTAAAAATCATAAATTAGAAAGAAAAAAACAAGGTAAAACGAAATATTCAACGGGGGGTATTTCAGATGTTGATGAAAGTCATGCCAATGAAAGTCATGTTCAAACGTTGACAAGTTCAGTTCATCTACGCTGTGATTGATATAGAAAACAGATCTAGCAGGAATCATAAGCAGTATAAAAGAATGTGAAATGAAATAAGACTTGGAATTAAGATATATATAAGGATATGAATAAGGATAATCTGAACAATGAAAACAATCGAAATAATAAAAGTAATAAAGAATTAACAATGACGATAATCAGAGCTATAAAAACAGTCAACAATAACAATAGTAAGAACAATAGTAAGAACAATAGAAATGAGAAATAATGAAAATAATGAAATTGAGAATAGCAGAAAGAACGAGAATGATGATAATCACAACACAAGAAAGACGCAAAAGAAATCAGAGAATGTAGAATTAACTTGAACAAATTCATATGCCAACCAAATGTTGAATCAATTCAAGCATCAACTTAAAAACAATCAAAAGAAAAAAAAAAGCCATTTCAAAACAAACAAAAAACCAACTGAGAATTAAAAATTAAAAAAAATAAAATAGAAATAAATAAATAAAATTAGGTGAATGCATGAATCTTGATGAATCCTAGAGACATCAAAAGCCAAGTACACTACTTCCCTGAGGAAGGTGCAGTTGTCCTTCTTCTGTAATCCAATACACTTCCTAGTTCCAGCACCAAATTGGATTTCTGTTGTAACGCAGCCCGGCGTTCAATTTCATTAGCTCGCTCTTGCTGCATTTTTTTGATGCGTTCTTGTCTTAATACTTTGCTATTACCACCACTAGCAAGGTCGCCGCCCCGTGATCGTGGATATTGGTGATCGGATATTCCTTCAAGCACTGTTGCTCCACTGAAACTGGTCAGTTCGGATGATTGCCGGTGATGGCGTGCTGAGAAATCAAAGTCCTTGAGCAGTGCACTTATACCAACACCAACACCAACACTAGTGTTACCAGGCCCTGACGAAGACAACACTGACTCCGACCCAAGTGCAGTTGGACTGAATAGCGTCATATTATCTTCTTCATAAAAGTTGGCAGCACCTTCTTGGCTGGTACCATGATCAGTTGAAACTGATAATGGCATATTACCTCGCCGGGTTTTAACTGCATTATCAAAATCCTTTTTACCAGACTCCCACAGGTTTAGTAACGACTTGATGTCTTTGCCAATGATATCAAAATTGCGCCCAAAGTCGTCTTCAACCTCTCGAAAATCTTCTTCATGCAATTGAATACCATATATTTCGGTAGTTTCGGCTCCATAGTTAGGGTTATTAGTGTCTTTTGCTGCATTTGTTGGCGTACTTGCGCTATTGATTATAGCAATTGAAGAATCTCGTAGCATCTCCATTCGAGCTTCGATATGTTGGAGAGTAGATGTAATGTGGTTTAGAGATCGAACTTGTTGCTGCCACATCTCTGGAAGTACAACATCATCGACTGGAGTGGATGTATTTGCATCTAAGCCAATAGATGTTATAACTCGATTAGGAGTCAGTGTCTGTGAAAGCTGGTTCATCAAGTTCGAGCAGGCTTCTAAGTGAGAGTTCACCAAATGCCATGAATCTACCTCCTTACCTGTACAAGACCCAGTAGTGGGCATTGACAGAAGGCAACAGGTAAGCAACCGACGCAAGAAATGAAACTTAAACAAGTCAAACTTGATCTTTTGTAATGAAGCATTAGCTCCTGTTATGCCAAAAAACTCTTCCCGAGGTACATTTAACGAGCGTTCAATGAGCCGAGCAAATCTATCTTCAGGGTCTGCGCCATCTACTCTCTCCCACCCAAATTCATCAATGACCGAAATATCTAGTTCGTAAATATCAAGATACTTTTCAAGGTCGGTGTGATTGCAGAATGGCAGAATGTCTTGGATTGCACTCAACGTAGTTGAAGTACTCAGATACAGACCAGCTGAGATTGAGGACCGTAAATGTTTTCCCATAATTATTCCGTTTCGTTCAGTGGCAGACTTCTCAATTCGACTCGAAGGAGGCACAATGTGAGACGACATTGAAATTCCAAATCCATCTGGGTTGAGTGCCAAGTCTGGCCGATATCCTCGAGACATGAGCTCTGCTTCCCTGATGGTGGAGATACACTTTGTAATTGCCTGATCAAATTTCTGCGAATTATCCACAAAGTGCGTAGTATTAGCAAGAACTCGGGTTCGTAAATACCTTAGAACTCGCCGTCTTGTATGCGAAAAAAGGAAAAGAGTAATGCCGAATGTTATAACAATTAATGCAACTCCATGCTGTGAGGTACCAGGACGTAACCCGTGCTTGTTAGTCTTCACTGCCCATGAAAGAAGAACAACCATTACAATAATGCACCCTCCCCCATCTATCCAGTATCTCTGTTTAATAACAGACACAGGTATGCAGGAACATAAACCTATTATCCGTTTATACAACCCATTTTTACTGTCTGAATTAGTTGTGCTGGAGGTATTTCGAGTATGTCTTGCAGTATAGGCTGAAAGGTGCTTATCCAGCAAAGGGCTGGAAACTAGTAGATATCGGAATCGCTCGAGAAATTTTGAATTTTCCAGTGACGATAAGCGAGGTCGAATTGAATTTGCAATCATGCTTTTAAATCGCTCTTGTCTCATTACGACAAACGACCCTCCTTCCGAAGAAAGTACTAATGGCTGCATGATAGTCTGGCTTTTAGTTGATCTATGTCGATAGGTTTTTTTTGCATTTTCAAAAGATTCTTGATTATAGGGATTCTGCCGACTTATAGGATCATCTTTAATGTCTTGCCGATAAAGATTGTTTTCAAATCCGGCATGAACTGAGGTTTCATCCTGACCGTTTTTTTGCTCATCCTCAGATCCTGATTCAGCATAATGATCATAGGAGTAGTTGGGAATGCCGTTATGCTGATTTTTGCATGCAGGTGTCCGATCTGAAGACATATACGGAAAGTATAACTCAGGAGAGCCTTGACCTTGATCATTTTGGACGTTTTGCTGTCGATAATCATTTCGGCTGCAACTACTTGGTGGCTCTATTCCCCAGCCTGCCAAATTTGGGTCATCTATTATGAGACGTTAGTAGAAACATCAGACGATTCTCCTGTAATTCAAAATATTCATAATGGCCAAAACCGAAGGGTTGAAAAGAAAATGTAGGAGGAATAAAAAAAATTTAAAAGCAAGTCATACCTTCCTCGAGCATGAGGTAGTTTGCCAAAGGCCCGTTATCAAAAAAGACTGGTTCATTTGTGTTGGAAGAAGGTTCAGCTGAGTAGTTGAAAGAGTCTGAAGGAGTAGGAGGAGAATACATTATAGCTCTGTAAGAATTAGCATGACCAAGCCTCAACTCCTAAATGAGAGCACTGGTAGCAGATTAATTGAATTGAAACTAGAAAGAAGAATAAAAGAGAAAAGAAGTTTTCAAGTCGAACGAAGTTGTTGTTGAGGGTTGTTGACAAATTCAATGGACTTAGTGTAGCAGCAGGAATGTGCACAAAAAGGTTTTGGCCGAGGCTCGTTCGTTTGTTGAGGAGACAGATGAAACGAAATAGAGCACTAAGATTGCTTTGCACCTGAAAGAACCAGTAAACCTTGTAAAGAAGAAAGAAGAGAAGTGTTGGCGATAGTAAAAGTAAAAATCGGTAAATCAATAAACAAAAATATTTTTTTATTTTTTATTTTTATTTTTATTTGTTTTGTCTTGACAAAGAATCAACCGAGACCTGGAGATGTTTTCAAATCTAAGCACACGAAACAACCCCTAGCCCTGCATATTAGAGACATACCAATTTTCAGATATCTGAACCTTTGAGAAATAAATAAATATCAGTAATAATAATAATAAATAAATAAATAAGTGACTGGCTATATCAAATGAAACAAAAAAAAAATAAACAAGAAAGATAATAAGAAAAAAAAAAAGTAAAATATAAAAACAATAGAAACGACAAATGGCAAATGGCAAAAGAACTAACACGGGATACCAAAACAAAAATAAAAAAGTTTAAAAAAAAAAGATTAAAATATGGCAAGGCAATGTCCAGAATTCTTTTTTCAGCTTTTTCTCTCCCTCGATGCCTTTTTTTTTTTGCTCCTTTACATATCGTTACCGGTCTCCACTCCTTCACTCCAGTTGAAGGCCGATGCTCCATCGAAATTGAGACCATTGGACGTTCCGTCATCAGTCAGGAAAGTGTTGAAATCAAAATCCATATCTGCAACATCACCGTCATTAGCACCGAAATCATCTAGGAAAGTAGGACCATCCAGGACTCCTCCATTGGCAACCATTACAGGTGCAACTTGTCCGTTTGCCGCCATATCAAGTCCTTCAGTGCCTGATCCAGTGCTCATTCGCATTTGACCATTGACTGGAACATTCTGAGGTGGTCCACCAAATAACAGGGCATCAGGCATATCAATATCTCCCTTGACCTGGTTTTGGCTATCTTTCTCATCAATATTGTGGCTTGGTGTAGAAGAAGAGGGGTTGTTGGTGCTGCCCTTGGATCCAGAACTATTCGGAGTATTGGCAGATGCAATAAGAGTAGCTGGATTGGGAGCGGAAGTAGCATTTAACTGAGTAGGAGGATGTGGAGTAGCTGGGGTGGTAGGTGTAGGAGGCTCAGAAGTAGCAACAGGGGTAACAGGGTTAACAGATCCCTTCTTGCCACGCCTTTTAGGGGATACCTCTCTAGGCTCCTTCTTACCCTTACCGAGTTGCTTATGGGTTTTAGTAGGAGTTGGGGGATTTGCAAGAGTGGGAGAAGACGGTTGAGTTTTATTTCCTAAATTTGAAATAGGACCATTTGGAGGAGGCATTTGATGTGAATTGGGTTGCTGGTTCATTAAGGCAACAGGACTTTGATGATTATGAGTGGCAGTAGGAGAATGGTTAGGAGGCACCTGGTTCATGGTTTGAGATGGCGAGCGACGTTGCTGAATATGGGGGCTAGGCACTTGACCAGGCTGTCCTTGCCACATACCATGGGGACCTCCAGCTGCATGTTGTCCGCCTGTGTTCATCATTGCACCATTGGCACCTTGCACCATTGGGCCATTAAATCCATTGCCCATAGGTGGAGATGTTCTATGTGGGCCTTGTGGAGGAGGCTGCTGATGTTGCTGTTGCTGTTGTTGTTGTTGCTGCTGTTGCTGCTGTTGTTGTCCATTCAACTCAGTCAATGGTGATTTCTGTCCCTTGGCCGAGTCATGTCTTGGAAGCTCATTAGGAGCTACAGCAGGAGAGGCAGATGCCGAAGGCCGCCCTTGACCACCTTGCTTTTGGAACTGGACTTGATTGGCGCCACCACCGCCAGTCGAAAGAGAGCGCTGTGGAAGTTGAGCTCCAGGTGGTTGCGCCCCATTAGCTGAACCACCATCGGTTAGTCGTTGCTGGTTGACACGCTCTAAAAGCATTAACTGGTTTTGATAGTCTTGCAAAGCATTTACACTTTGAGGGCCTCGTTGATTGTTTGGTACTCTGTTAGCATACCCATTTGCATCCATTACAATGGTCTGGCCATCAGCACTCATTTGTGCAGAGACTGGTATTGGTGTTCCACCAGGTGTCATAACAGGCTGGCCGGGCATTTTTCCTGGTCCCATATTCATCATGCTCTGTCTCTGCTGAGCTGTCATCATGCCTCCAGGAAATTGTTGGGGCATACCGTTATTCATTCCAGGTTTCACTTGAAGCATTCCAGCGTTAAACTGAGGGTTAAATTGGACGCCAGTTGGGTTTACCATGACTGACTGGCCAGCCATGTTTTGGGGAATTTGGCCATTGATATGCCCAGCAGTTGCAACAAAAGAACCTTCTGGGGTTAGTCTCTGGCGCTTAGCGGGAGAACCGTTTTGAGGTGTGGGAGAGTGAGATGGAATACTTCCATCGTTTTCCACAGCGGGAGAGTTTCTATGGGGGACTAAATGCTGGTTTACTGGGCCCTGGGGATGGGGGTGAGGGACGGGACTTGCGTGGTTCGAGCCCTGTGAAAACTGGGGAGTTTGGCCCTGAGAAATCTGGCGAGGGTGCTGAGGATTCTGAGGGTTTGGCTGATTTCGAGGTTGTTGCTGAGACTGAGGCTGTGGTTGTGGTTGAGGCTGCTGTGTCTGCTGCTGTGCCTGCTGCTGTTGTGATTGTTGCTGTTGTTGCTGCTGAGGCTGCTTTTGTTGCGGAATCTGGTTTGAAATTTGTTGACCAGCTGCTTGAGCCTGTTGAGCTTGAAGCTGCTGAGCTTGCTGAACTTGGAGCTGTTGCTGTCGCTGCTGTTGCTGTTGCTGCTGCTGTCGTTGTTGTTGCTGCTGATACAGCTGCTGCTGAATCTGTTGCATTTGAGCCGGGTTTCCAGGCATAGCCATACCCCGGCGATAAAAAGCTTGTTGAGCGGCAGTATTTCTTTTGTCAGCATCAGACATGTTTTCAGGAAGCTGTCCGGCAGCAGCCATTGGATTTTGCATTAGACCAGCATTAATTAAGGCAGCATGCTGAGGATTGAGGAATCCTCCATAGTTGACAAATTGACCATTTGGGCCAACAAAATTCATGGTCCCGTTGGCTTGCATTATACCAGGCTGCTGCTGAAGTTGCTGAACAGAGAGTTGGTGTGGCAATTGTTGGGGAAGTTGAGAAACATGCTGCTGGTTCTGTTGCTGAGCCTGCTGCTGTTGCTGTTGCTGCTGTTGGAGCTGAGCCTGGCGAGCCTGTTCCTGTCGCAACCTTATAGAGGTCTGCACATAGTGCTGAGCAGCAGGCGTCCCTCCTTTCAGCCCTTTGGCATTGTACAAGTCCCAAAAAATGGTCCACCATTCAAACAAAAAGCCTTGGGGCGTATCAACAGCCACAGCGGGAGCGGGAAGTTCCAGAGAATTGTTGGTTGCTTCTAAATAAATGTTAGTTGAATCTCTTAAAATATTAATTTCATTAGTTCTTACCATTTTTCTCTTCATCTTTGGAGTTCTATAAAACTTGTTGTTAGCCCATGAATATGTATTTGAGATAGATGAAACTCACATTTCTACTTGGATTTCCATTCACGGTTGGTTTCCGGGAAGGATCTTGACTTAAAAAAGGACGAGGGGTAGAATTAGTTGAAGAGTTTGAGGAAACGCCGTTCGTACTTGACTCGTTATTAGACCCTGAATCATTATTAGAGCCGCTACTACTGGACGCGCTTGCATTTTCATTAGATGCAGAAGTAGGTGAAGTAGACATTTTGTTTCCAGACGAGTTAAAGCCCAAGATAACGCTTGTAGTTTTGCCATTCGACACGACTTCGGCTTCCTTGAAAAATACTTTAGCAGACTCCGGAAACTGCTGTTTGATCAAATAGTCATAAATATATCCGTGCAGCAAATCTCTATCGCTTTTTAGGGTGCTAGCACTTCCATGCCCAGGGCTTTGGAATAACTGAGGATGTGCCGCATCAACGTTCATCCTTGGATATCAGATGAAGTCGTAAAAATGAAAACTAGAGAAGAAACAGAGGTCAACTGGTGATATAGCAATTGAGTTGAGCTAATAGAAATAGTTTGGACGAGCTGGTGCTGAAACCTTAAAGATGGGTTAGCCTAGCAATTTAAAAGAGAGCAAAGAACTAGAGTATCAGGACTCTCTGATCTAGTCTGCAACGGTGCGAAAACGTCGAAACTAAGAAACAAGTAAAGAAATCTGAAGTTTAAAGTATCAAGATCCAAACAAACGCGCTCAGTGAGTTCGTAATATTTTGGATAATTTTTTAAATTCTTTTCGTATTTTTTTTTTTCAGGCAGACAACAAGAAATAAAAAGAACAGGACTACTCACCCGAAGAGGCGTGGTATTTGAACAGCTTAAGCTTGAAGGGGTGGGCCAGTATGAATACTAGATATTTCCAAGGGCAGTAGTAGACATTAAACGGGAATGTGTTGGAAAAAGCTTGACGACGACCCAAGAGGTAAAAATGAACAAGTACCAGCGAAATATGTCAAAAAGGACAGCTTAAGTGCGCGAGAAGGGGACGACAAGTAGTGAACAAATCACTGTGAGGGTATATAAAAGTTTAGGGAAAATAAGTGAAATAATAAAAGAAAAAAAAAGGAAGAAAAAAATAGGAAAAGAAAAAAGTTAAGGAAAGTGGAAAATACAGATGGAAAAACCTAAATGGTGAGATTTCTAGAGATGATGGTGGTGGTGTTGTTTGGTATTTTTGTTCAATTTTTTATTATTATTTTATTTTTATTTTTAATTTTTTTTCTTGTTTCGGTTTTTTTTTTTTTTTTTTTTTTTTAATCAGTGCAGGAATTTCCAAATTGAAAAAAACGTGCGGCTGGATTTACCCTATTGTCGATCATATTTTTAATATTGTAATATAACAGATGTCAACATAAATATTAGAGAAATATATCAGTATACACAAGTACTTCTGAGTGGAAACTTAATCTGATTCAGTGGTACTTATCACAGTAGAATTACTATATGCAGGCACACTGCAGACTTCAAATACAAAAGTCATGAATCACGTGATATAGTTCCTGAATAAACCCGACCCTTGCCCTTGTAATTCCTGTTGAAACCCAAATTTCATCCATGAAACGGCCAACAAAGCACTAGCCAAAGAAAGACGGAGTCTGGAGGGGTCTGGAGAGTTGTAAAATGAGTCTAAAGATGTTCGGAGTCCTGCTAGGTGCTCAGACAACGCACAAAGGTCAGCTCTGTTCTATAATAAAATTCCCCTTCCCCCCCAAAAAAAAACAGGAGCTTAGGAAAAAGTGGCATGGAGAGGTTGTGAGTGGGTTTGGACCGTACTTTGAGTTTTAAGAGTAAGAAACCTCCTCGTGAGCAAAACTGTGTGAACTGTTCACTAGTGGTTTACCAGTTGTCTGTCAGTGTTGGTTTCCCAAGGTCGCCATTTGGACAGGCAAGATAAAAATTCTGCTGAGGGTTCGAGAACCTAGGTTGAAACAGTCGCTTGAGACAGATGTTGCAAACTACTGAAACTCAGTGAAACTACTCAATGAAACTATTCAGAAAATGCTCATATTCAATGAAACTACTCGTAGTACTAGATGAATGTTCATAGAATATTCTGTGTAGATCGGTGATGCTCATCAAAACACTCGGACCCATCATGGCTACTATGCCTTTACATAAATCACTTAAAATCGGCCAAACTTATAACTTCAGGTTGGCGACTAGGGAAAAGTACATAGTGCTGAAATAGAAAGAGCATGTCGAATATCATAGTCACCAGAGCCAGACAGAGCTTTGAAGTATTGGCCCATACAGAGCCTATATCATTGTTCAGATATCCATCAAGAAACAGTTGGGCCAAAGACGACACACTACCAATGATATCGAGCAGCATTGAATTAATCGCCCACCCTTTTGTAGATCTTCGACGATGGTTATAAATGAGCTGAGGAATATACTTGTATGTGCTCATACAGACCTTGACAAAGCCCAACATCTCTGCAACATCCAGGAGTTTGATAGGAGAATGATCTCTCATGACCAGTACGCTGCCAACCGTCAAGAAACAAGTAAAGCACACAAAATAAAGTATAATTTGGGTATAGGCGGATAAGTGAGCATGAGACTTTCTATAGTCTGTGAAATGGACCTGGAAATATATAATCATGACACTCAACAGTCCATGAACCGTATAGGCCACATCATTTGCCTTGAGTAAAGGATAATGCGCTGAATGACCAGGTGTGTCTGGAGTATGTTTTAACGCATACTGTTCACGCACAAAGGGATTAAAGTATAGCATGAAGATGCTGGCTGTGTAACATACATAGCCAACTATGTTGAGGTAGAGGAAATCAAGCGAAATGCCTTCGACAGATTTGAGTCGGAAATTTAGCAGAATCGGCGGATATGAGGCCAGACCCTAGGAAAATCGGTTAGAGGAGTTTCATATTATTTTTCTTCAGCTACTTACCCAGCTAACAAAGTATAACCATCCAAGGCCGTTAGACACCTTGGCTAGGTCAGCCATGTTGACTTTGATGAAGAAGGAGAATGAGAAATTTCGTGATGAACTGGAACAATGAAAAGTCTTTTTAGACAGCACATTAATATTTTACCAACTAACGTTCTTTGTTCAAAGACCCCACTAACAATATATATCTCGTATGGATACAGGGCACCAGATGTCGTTAAGAAACTAATACAAGTATACTTCTTGATTTACTAGAAATTAGGTCTAGCCGATGAAGTGGAGAGAATACCCTAGCCCATATTGCAATGCTGTGCCGAAATATTTATCTTGTGATCAAATTCACCAGTAAATGTGTGAATCTTTGAATCACTTTTCAAGAACTTACTTGATTTCACTTCATTCAGTATCAATTCTGCTGCATTTTAGACGGTCACTATGACATCTCACAGTGCTGTGATTGCCTTCACACCCCTGCGATCTGGGCTTGTAAACGTCCCATCCTCGGTATCCAATCTATTATTCAACTCCAACATTGTATGTCATTCTAGGCCAGCCTTAACTTAGACGAATGCTAACATTTATAGAATGTCCAAGATGTAGTCTTCGAACTGACATGGTCCAGCGGTAGATTTTCCTCCGCAAACAAGAAAAAGGCTTTTGTTGGATGGACGGGCATGTCGAGCCAGTCCAGCCACACTGGGGAGGCTCTTTTGGAGCTGGATCCGACTTTTGCCAAAGTTTTAGA
Source organism: Geotrichum klebahnii (assembly GCA_030570935.1). NCBI lineage: Eukaryota > Fungi > Ascomycota > Dipodascomycetes > Dipodascales > Dipodascaceae > Geotrichum > Geotrichum klebahnii. The sequence continues at coordinate 114,633 of JAJLWW010000054.1, forward strand.
TATTGAAGCCAAAAAACAGGTACGATACCATTGAAGGAAGAAAATCAATACATATACTAATGGAATCATCTAGGTCAACATTCAAGTCCACCTGAATGCCCCGACAGCTCACACAGTTCACCTGGAGCCGCTCTCTTCTTCTGACTGGGAGATAGTTGAACTGCATGCACAGTTTTTAGAAGGCCGAATGCTCAATCAAATTCGAGCCGTCAGTACACTTCATCCTATTGTTGTTTATCCTTCTCCTACTTCTGTTGCAACTCTCAAAGTTCTCAAAATCGAACCGCCGTTTTCCCCAGGTTCCCCACAATTTTCTCGGCTTACTACAGATACCGAGGTAGTGATTGCCCCCAAAGTGCGCAAGAAGCCCAAATCAGAACGCAGAAATAGTGTAGCTCGCTCTAGTGGTGCAAGCTCTGCTAGGAGAAAGCGTGCTGAACCAGCTGGACCTTGTGTGCTACTCCGAGGAGTGTCCCTTCCTCATCCAATGTATGATGATGTGAAAAATTCTCATTGCTACGAAGTTTACGTTCATCCTGAGTCTTCCTACGTGTTGCAAGACGCCAAATATGTCAATGTGAGTGTTGTCAAACCTAAAGCTTTGCAGAAAGAGAATAGTGATACTCAGAGCACCACAGAGGAGGGATTTCCCTTGGATGATTCTTCTGGAGAGGTTATTCAGCCAGCAAAAAAGATTGTTGCCAGACTTGTAGAGTATGATGAAAGCATACCTGACTACGTTGGGCTATCTTATTCTCTGAGTGAAGCACTTCAAATTAGCCAATGTGTCGGGAACATCATTCGTGTGGAGGTGGCACCTAAACCGTTAATAAATCACCCTTCAACATTGATTGTAAGGCCTTTCAGCACGTCTTCTGCTCCTACATCATCCTCACTGTCAGGTCTGAAGATGGGCCGAGCTCATGCTCAAATTGCATCTGAAAAGGCACAAAAGGAAGAACAGACTAAAAGCAAGCTTCTTGAAACCATCAAGGCCAAATTATTTGATGCTGAAATATTTTCAGGTCCCATCACCAATCGCATGATTCTACCGCCATTTGATCACAATTTGCTTCCTTTCGGGGGTCTTTTGGAGCTTAAGAGAACCGAGGGCTGGATGTTAGATGCAAACAATTCTATAAAGGTTGAACTTGGTGGAACTTTGATCCGCCTAGAGTCTTCACTGGGCGCTTCACTAGATAATTTACTCAATCCAACCGAGAAACCAGTCAAGGATAGACAGGTAGTAGGAATCAACAAAATCTTGGACTCTATCAACCAAACCATACGGTCAGGTTCAAGCACTGGCACTCTTCTATATGGCTCTCGTGGGTCAGGTAAAACTGCAGTACTACAAGACATTCAAAATGGGTTACGGGATGACTGCATTTATAGTGTGTGGCTGTCTTGTGGACCCAAGTCTGAGGACCCTCTACAAGCAGTGAAGGAAGAATTAAATAATTTGCTCATAGAGGCTTCGTGGTATTCTCCAAGTGTCGTGATTTTGGACGATTTAGACAAACTTATTCCTGCTGAGGTGGAACACGCGGACTCTACGCGAACCAGGCAGCTTGCTGAAGTCTTTCAACAGCTGGTGAGTTCCATAATGGAGTCTAGACCTGTAACTGTTTTAGCCAGTTGTCAGGCGCAAGAAAGCATTCATTCTCATCTGGTTACAAGCCATATTTTTGAGGAGACATTTCATTTAAAGTCCCCTGACAAAGAAGTGCGACATGCGATCCTCGTAGAGGCAGTTAGTAATCTAGGCATGACACTTGATGAGGACTTTGACATTTTAGAAACGGCTGGCTCTACCGAGGGATACCAGCCTCGAGATCTGTGGACTCTTGTAGAAAGAGCGAAACACCAAGCTATTATCAGAATAGTAGAAGATATGACTACAACACCAAATGCGGGAAATCTTCTGAAACAAGCCGATTTCGATGCTGCATTGAAGGATTTTGTTCCTTCAAGTTTACGAGGAGTAAAACTACAAAAGTCAAACGTTTTTTGGAAGGAAATTGGAGGACTCAAGGAAACAAAGCGAGTTCTTCTAGAAACTTTGGAATGGCCCACTCGATATGCACCAATTTTTTCTAAATGTCCACTGCGATTGCGGTCTGGTTTACTACTGTATGGATACCCAGGATGTGGTAAGACTCTTTTAGCGTCTGCAGTTGCTTCAGAAAGTGGATTGAATTTTATCAGTATCAAAGGACCTGAGATCCTCAACAAGTACATTGGTGCAAGTGAACAATCAGTGCGTGAACTGTTCGAGCGAGCTCAGGCAGCAAAACCTTGTATATTGTTTTTTGACGAGTTTGATTCTATTGCACCTAAGCGTGGTCATGATAGCACAGGTGTTACTGATAGAGTTGTTAATCAAATGCTAACCCAAATGGACGGTGCTGAGGGACTGGACGGAGTATATGTTTTAGCGGCCACCAGCCGGCCTGATTTGATTGACTCTGCCTTACTACGTCCTGGTAGACTTGACAAGTCTTTAATCTGTGACATGCCTAACCTTGAGGACCGAATGGATATTCTCCAAGCTGTACAAGGAACCATGAAGCTGTCTTCTGAAGTTGACTTGCTCAATGACGTTGCAATGAAAACCGAAGGGTACTCAGGGGCTGATTTACAAGCAGTTTTATACAATGCGTATTTGGATGCAATTCACGATATAGTGGATATTGATGAGGAGGAAGATACTGAAGAAGGAATCGAGGCCAGCACGGAAGAGACTCATGACTTTTTTCAATTAGATTTGAGTCAAGACGTCAACGCTGACGTTCACAATAATGCGTCATCAAGAGCTAAGCTAGCTGAACGTGCCAGAATGTCCAAGAAACTACCAATTCTACTTGGTACAGATAAGTCTACAGAAGCAGCCTCTTTGACATCCTCAGAGGGAGGCCATGCTACTACCAACGAGCAAGTCGAAATCAAACCACATCACATTGCCAAATCCCTAGAAGACACGCAGCCTTCTATTTCCCATAACGAACGACTCAAACTGCAAGCCATCTACGATCAGTTTGTATCTGGTCGAAGCGGTGATATGCCCAATGGTACTGCTAGTAGTGAAATTGGCGGAAGGGCTACTCTTATGTAGAATTGATTATAGCCTCTCTCGACATTTTTAAATAATAAACATTTAGTGTACCAGTTACTTTGGATTATTTTTCAGATGGCTCATTGGCTAAAAGAAAATGATATGAACCTTAGGATGTACTATGATCCAGAAAACCTGGATGCTCATTAAAACTGAAACTCAGAGCGTAAGCCTACACAATATATCACGGAACACGATTGTTTATAATTCTATTACTTGATCTGTTCCATACAAACATGCTAAAGGATTAGTCCTGATAATTTGTTCAGAGTGAAGGATGACGAAATATAAGTTCCGAGTATTACGGTGGGAGCCCGGTCTCTGCCGCGGTTGGACTGCTGATACTGCTGCTGCTGCTGGGTATCAGAGCCCTTAAGAACCAAAAACGAAAAAAAGTCTCCAGTTTGTGGGCTGTTGTACCCCACAAAAATTATTTTCCAATATTAATAATTTTTTTTTTTGAATTTTGAATTTTTTATTTTATTTTCACTTTTTCTTCTTCTTATTCAACTAAATAAAAACCTGGTCAATTGGTTGATCTTATTTTGTCCTTCCAGAAAACAACAGACTGGTGCACGAAGTACTGGAAACGACAGGTGATCGTCTCTAGAATTATAAACTATTACTGTGTGAAATTAAATAACTAAAGAAAAGAAAAATTTCAGAAAACCAGTAAAGTATACAATGTCCAGTTGGAAACTCTCTGAAGAGCTCACCAAGAAAATATACCACTATGCTCTGTTCCCTGCCACAGGCGTAAGCCTAAGGCAAATGGTCCAGTTTGGTGGACGGCCGTCTGCTGGTACTCTATTCCGCGCTTCGCAGTTTGTGACAGAAGAACTGCCTATTCGTTTAGCGCACCGTGTGAAGGATTTGGAAGAACTACCTCACGGACTCAGTAAAAGCCCGTCTATTATGAGGGTCCGAGATTGGTACGCTCAGTCGTTTGAAGAACTGACGACTTTGCCTACACCTAAACTATCTGCTGATTTGAAGCAAAAGCTGTTTCGACCTCAACTTCCAGCAGCCCATGACGATCTTCACCATGAAACCCAGCATGAACACCATAACCATAGCCACAACAACAACTTAGCGCATTCCCATGACAACTTTTATAAAAGTCATCATCATAGCCATCATCATAATCCCAAAGCAAGAGATGTGGCCCTCAAACCAGAGCCTGCTAGAAATGCAAACTATTTGCCTGACAATACATCCAACCCAGCGCTGGAAGACTGGCATTTTTCTACAATTCCTGGTCAGAAACGTGCAATTAACAATCGACGGTATTATGCTGCGGTTGAGCCTGACACTATATGGCCTCCTGAGATATATAATTATAACAAATCTATTACCGACACGCTCAAGAAGATTAAACGGCGGCATGATCCCGTTGTGACAACAGTGGCTCAAGGTGTGGTAGAATGGAAGCAGGCTAGGGGTGCTAGAGATATTGATCACCGAATTCAAAACTTCTTGGACCGTTTTTACATGTCTCGAATTGGTATTAGAATGTTGATTGGCCAGCATATTGCTTTAAACACTGAGCCTGTTCGCGACGACTATGTTGGAATTATTTGCACAAACTCTAATATCAAGGAAATCACCCAAGATGCCATTGACAATGCCCGGTTCATTTGTGAAGAATGGTACGGTCTCTTTGAAGCGCCCAAAGTTGAAATTGTTTGCCGACCGGATTTGTCTTTTATGTACGTTCCTGGTCATTTAAGCCATATGCTTTTCGAAACTATAAAGAACTCGCTCCGTGCTGTTGTTGAGACTCATGGTGTTGACGCTGATTCATATCCTCCTGTCAGAATTGTGGTTGCTGAAGGAAACGAAGATATTACTATTAAAATCAGTGATGAAGGTGGTGGTATTCCTCGTTCAGCTGTGCCCTACGTCTGGACCTACATGTATACCACAGTCGAATCTACTCCTTCTCTTGAGCCTGATTTCAACAAGTCTGATTTCAAAGCACCAATGGCTGGTTTTGGGTATGGGCTTCCTATCTCTCGTCTTTATGCTAGGTATTTTGGTGGTGATTTAAGGTTGATTTCAATGGAAGGATATGGCACTGATGTTTATCTTCATTTGAATAGATTAAGTAGTTCATCTGAGCCTCTGCAGTAGTAGATTTTACATATTAAAAGTATACAAATATCAAACATTTAAACCGAAAAAAAAAAAAGGAATACCAATTTATCAAGAGTTACACAAACCATACAAGAGAAAACTAAACACATGTATATATGAAGAATAATCCACTAAGCACAAGAAAAGAAAGAACAAAAAATGAAAAACACATAAAAATAATTATACTAATTAGACAGGAATGCCTTCTTTGTTATTACTTTTCGGGGAGTCTAAGGGAGTTGTACTTCTGCTGTTCAGGCTGCTTCCTTCCACAACTTGATTCTTATATTCCTTCTTAGTGACAAATACTCCAGTTAAAGCCTCATCGTCAACGAACCAAGAAACTTTACCAGCTGCGGCCTCATTGACGAGACTAGAAGGCAGTCCTTTCTCAGGTCGTTCCATGATTGTTTTAATCACTGGAGCCTTAGTTGAACCCTCAACAACGAAGGTGACGCGATGTGAGTGGTAGATAACAGGAAGAGTAAGAGTGATTCTACGAGGAGGAGGTTTAGGAGCGTCCTCCACAGGAGCAACCCAGGCGTATTCTTCGCGAAGTAAAGGGTGGTTAGGAAACAACGAACAGATATGTCCATCGGGTGCACATCCGAGCAAAAGAAGATCAAACATGGGCAGCTTGACAGAATCTTTGGCGGCAAATCCTTTGATTAAGGTTTTCTCATAAGCATCAGCGGCTTCTTGGGCGTCGTCCAAAAGGTCCTCGTCCACATGGAAAACTCTGGGTTTGGGGGAGTCTTCAGGCAGCACATCCAACAGTTTTCGCTTCACGAGACCATAGTTACTCTCGGGGTCAGAGAAAGGAACTAATCGCTCATCTGCAAAGTAAATGTCCCTTATTACAATGAATGTTAGTTAGACAGAATACTGGCATCTCGTCCAAGCGCTTACAATTATGAAACTCACCATTTGTCCCATTTCACGTCACTACGTGCGAGTAAACCCTCCTCCAAAACTGAAATAAGCGATCCTCCAGAGAGACCAATCTTGAATCGCTTATTTGGACTCACCGGGACCTTTGGTTTTGAGGGTGAAAGTGTGGCGTTCTGTGCGGCAATGACGTGGTCTGCAACAGCAGCTGCCACACCAGAGAATTCTGGAAATGCGTACACGGCAGGCACGGTGGTAGTCATTTTTTCTTTAGCAATGACCAGAAATGGTGATTAAAGAACTAATAATGTGATGCCTTAGTAAAGGGTCGTCGAGTATTGGCCTGGAAATTATGAGCAGATATGGTGGTGAGGAAAGGAATTGGAAATTAAAATATTGGTGGTGAGAGATAATAGTTGAAAGGAAGGGAAACAGAGGAAAAATAAAAAAAATAAAAAAATAAAAAAATAAAAATAAAAAAATAAAAATAAAAAAATAAAATGAGCAACAACTCTCCAAAAAGTTAGAAACCACACCCAAATAATGACTCGAGAACAGCTTGTGACGGGACTCAGATTGTTTCAGTATCCGTAATTAAAGCAATAGCAGCTTGGATAGACCTGGCGAGTACTGAGAAATAGTTGAAAATGATATCACTTGTACTATAAAACTTGCGGGCCAAGCGTCTGAAACTCATAGGACCATAGACAGGCCTGAACGTCGTTCATTCAGGCCCTTTCAGACAAACAGAGAGAATTACTTCTCAAATGGGATTTTCCTGAGATTTTTTTAATGCCTTCTATCATCAGTTCACTTTTTGAACGTTGGAATTCGTCTTGCTCATATTTCTACAATTTGAATCGAATACAATACTAGGACCATATAGCAGTGCCTCTTTTAGTTCTGGTACCACAGAGACCCTTATATAAGTCCCATGGTCAGCTATTCATAATCACTAAAACAGCAGAAACAAAAGACCAGCAGACTCCCTACTCCATAGCAAAAATCCTTGATCATGTTCTTGATGCCTAGATCAGTGTTCACCAGCTGTACTGAGAATTACTTAAGCCCATGATATGCAAAAAGAAATCGCCTGCTTATCCATCATGAACCATCATACAACACACCATGGCTGACAACACTGATAGAATGCTCTTCACGAGCATGGGCATGTTCATTATAGACGAAATTCATTACGGCGGACTTGCGAACAAACCGCAGCAGGAAAGTGTAGTATATGATATTGTTGGAGGAGCAGGAACCTACAGCGTCCTAGGCAGCCGAGTGTTTTGCCCTAGTCCGAAGCTAAGTAAACGTATAGGATGGCTGGTAGATGTTGGAAATGACTTCCCTGAGAAGATCATGACCGAGATCAAATCATGGAATACTGGTGTGTTATTGAGAGATACGCCCAACCGTAAGACTACTCGAGGGTGGAATTACTATGGCCCTAATGAAGAAAGAGATTTCAAGTACACTACAGAAAAAATACGGATTGTTGTAGAGGATTTGGTAGCTAATCCTCAATTACTTGGGTCCTTGTCTTATCATCTTATTTGCTCGCCTACACGATGCTTGGAAATTTGTACCACACTACAACAAGCACGAACTGAAGCTCATCTATCAAATGACCAGGTAATATTTTGGGAGCCCGTGCCAGGTGTTTGCTCACCAGAGGAATTCACCCACTGCATTAAAACTCTTGCTTTTGTGGACATTGTCTCCCCTAATGCCCTCGAAGGTGCTATGTTTTTTGGTCTCCCTGAGCCTTCCGATGACGTTGGTGTACAGGATATTGCGCTTCGCTTTCTCTCTTACATGACCAAACCGACTGCTGCTATCATTATTCGCTGTGGTGCCAAAGGGTGTGCTGTGTTCTCTCGAGTTCCCTTTGCACAAAGCCAAGCATGCCCTACGGATTCGACAGTTCATTTTGCGTGGTTTCCCTCATACCACAATCCCAAGTTTTCGGACTTTAAAGTAGAAGACCCTACTGGTGGTGGAAATTCGTTTATCGGAGGAGCTGCTGTGGGCTACATCTTAGGAAAAGGAAATGTCGCTCAAGCTGCTGTATTTGGAAATGTTGCTGCTGGAATAGCCATTGAGCAAGTTGGAACGCCAATTCTCTCGATAGAAAACAACCAAGAGCTGTGGAATAATGAAACTACTGCTTCTCGTGTTTCTAAATATTGTGCTAGATATAATATATCCTATTCATAGATTGGGTTAGGCCTACCTCGTAAATAAAACTTAGATCTCCCAAGCCTGAAATTAATCTCCAACCATCCACCAACAAACATGAGCTTCAATCTACCGAATCCATGTTTATTAGCGATTATAATAACTATTTCTACTCACAAGGGGCCTCAATTTGTGTTGCATTATCCCCCAGATCCTGATAATCATGGGTATCAAGCTGCTCCCTTAACTTTTGCCAAAAATGGAAACAGCCTTGAAGAGGACAATGAGGGAGAGTATCGATCATCGTCGAGTGCTTCAAAGTCTGAAGACAGTTCTTCTTCATCATCCTACTTTTCAGATACCGACGATGTAATCACTGATGATGATAGTGATCAAGATATTCCTAGGAATTATGACAATACCAAGGATATTTCTGGTCTACCTTTTCGACGAACATCAGGAGCGAGCACCTTCACAGGATCTCTCACTAGTCAAGCAAGTTCGAGTTTCAACACGAAAAGCACAGATAAACTTGCGTCGCATCACCGTCACCGACATCACCATAAAGCAGACGAGGCTCGCAAAATGAAGAGCCAAAAATACAAGAAAAGGCTTCATCGTCTAACTCGATCCGAGACAAACCCAATGAATCCATTTCATCGGAAAGCCCTAGCAGAAGCCAAAATGATTGAAGAAATTGAACGTGCGCGTCAAAATTTAGCCAGTACTAGCAATGCAGTACTAGATGATGATGAAAACGGATTGGAAGGGGACTTTGCAATGAGACCAAGTAGACATAATAGTCGGGGACAAGGAGGCCGCCGCCGCAGTAGTATGACAGATCTTAGACCAACTGATCTGAATGAGCATGAAGCTTTCTCTACGGCGGGGGGCAATCGCAGACGCAGTAGTCATAACAGTGAAAGACCAAAGAAGCTTAAGAATGACGGGGACAAGCTCAAGGGATCTGCAATCTATGAAGAAATAGCACTACCCAGTAATGGACATCAAACTCGACTCAACCATAGCATGTCTCCCGCTCGAAGTGAACCTGTGATTCCTCCAGATATCCAGGCTTGGACTGGTGGAGTTTCAAGTGGCTACAGTGGTGGGCCTCCCGGAAATATCACAAGCGCAGCTTCAGCTGGAAGCTCTGGTGGCTCAGCGCACGGCAACTCTGGTGTCGGAACTGGCCGAGGAAGCAAAGTTGGAGAAAATAGTGGGGGATTAGGAGACGGTCATAGTTCTATACAAGGGTCCAGCTCCCGTCCTCCTGGACTATCTTGGGAAACAGTATTGGGATTCGATACTAACTTTTTAAGTGAACTGCTTGTTCCCTCTCGATTTATCTGCAACTCGCGATTTGAACTCACAGTAGATGATATGGTGTTTTTAGGCGCACCGGTTCATGTGCAGCCAGATGGAAAGTGGAAAAAGAGAAAAAAGGACGATATCAAGGGTCGCTCGATTCACTCTACACTACAAGGCAATCCAAACACTTCACAACTCGAGTCGTCATTAGCTACTCTTACTCTTGGTGCGAATGGGCAAGGTTACAGTGGACATGGAAGTAGTGGGCTTTCTCAAGCTTACGGTGTAGAAGATGATGCTGATGATGAATTTGAAGTTACACAGCACTTAAGAATGCCATCTACTGAGAATCCTGCTTTAGATGGAACAGTTCCAGGTCGATTTAAATTATACGATTTGCCTCAGGAGGGAGATTCCAAAGGTCTTTTTAACCACGTTCAAGTCGATGATGCATCTGACGACAGCGACGAGGAGATCCATGAAGGATCAAAGGGTGAAAGCCACATAGATGACACACACAAACAGTCTCAAGAATATACTGATCCAAAATCTGATATGAGAATGTTTCATGTCGTGTTTGTGATGAATCCACCAGTGATTGAGTACAGTTTTCGGATTGAAGAAATGTACCATTATATTTTATCTAAATTTGTGCGAACCTTGCGATATGAGCAAGCAAGGTCGAATTACGTTTGGAAAGAGGTTTCCAAAATTCTTCAAATTCGCGATAAAGCAATGCAAGAAGGTGAGCATAAAAAGTTATGAAATGAAAAGTTAAATATTACTAACAGATATAGGCTATTCTGCTACTGAATTGTGGGACGAAATCTCGGTAGCTTCGTCTCTGGCGATGGCTGTCAGCCAGTTGTATGAAGCCGTGGCGACTAGTGAAATCGCCAACTTGACAATTAATAATAAAATGCGGTCGTTCCAAATTCCTATTCAAACACAATTTGAGTCATTGCCCGCTGAAACTGAGCGCGTTTTCACTGGAACATATCTTTCGACATCCATTCAATTTGAAGATGCCTACGCCGAGTCTAACGAGGCCATTGCCAACTTTGCACTACTGCTTCTAGATGACCCAGAGACAATTATCAGGGATATCCGAATTGACATGGATGATCCAATCGCATTAATGATACGGTCATTATCTCCAACAAGGAGCATTTTTGAATTGGCTACGTCACATCGAGTTGACATAAGCTCAATTGTAGAACTTGCTTATAATCTTATTTACTGGAGACGGGCTCGTGCTATTTACCCCATTTCTCATCGAAATATTTACATTGTATCTCCATTATCACCTCTTGGCAACTTGTACCACTTTGCATCTTTGTTTCGATCCAAGTTTCCGGCGTTGCCTCCTCTGCCTCGAATCCTATCAATGCTTTCTACTGAGAAGCCGAAACCATATGATCGCATGATTCCTTCACGAGATCATCGAGAAGTTTATTTAGAGGCAGTGGCTTGGTTATTGCGATATGGATTTGTAACGCAACTGCGGACATTTTTGTGGCTCAAAATTACGAGGCGCATTAAAATTATGGTCAATAAAGATATACAAATTGAAGAAGAGCGACGAGAGTTTGATTTGGAAAAGCAGCGTAAGGAAGCGGCAGCATTGTCATCTGAAGAGGTTATGTCACCATTAATGCAGACAACTGACTATGCTTCTAATACAGCTCATCATGTAAAGGGTGACAGTCCTCCTAGTGGTACCGAGTTGAACAATTCTAAAGTAGTTGTGCATGCCCCAGAAGATACAGATCACCATTTCAGAGAGGATATAGCTACTCACACCCTGCAGTTTCCAAAGACAGCTTTAAACTCTACAAGTCCAGGGCCCGCGCGATCTTATCTTCAAAATGCAACTTCATCGTTCAAGTCAAATAATCTTGATCATCCTGTTTCATCTATTTTAATGAGTGGTCCTATGAATAATGGCATCATTCCATTATCGTCTTCTACTCCTTCACCTACAGCATATGGATTCTCTACAAAGACGTCTGAGCATAGCACCTCAGCTGCGATCTCAATGGTTAAGCCATCAAACACCAATTCAATGACATCTGCGCTTGGTTCTCTTGAAGACAATACAATATTTCCTAATCGGCTAAGCATAGCTCCGGCGTCTGTACCAATGAGCACGACACACATTAACAGCAGCATTGTCGGGTCTCTTGGTATCAAGCGAGGTGAAGGAAGTTTTACGAGTGGAGGTGGAGTTACAGGAGCAGTTACGGATCGTAGTGGCATGGGCGACGACGAGCAAGCTGTCATTACTAACGAAGAGTGGATTGAAGACTCGATACTGTTGGATCCAAGTAGTGCTACAGCTCTTCAAATGAAATGGGTTGCGAAAATCATGGAGGATAAGCCTCAAGATGTAGTAACCTTATTTGGTAAGGTCTTAAAGTATATGGATGGGCAACATGCCATGGAGTCAGTGCTGGTAGAGGAAAACATTTCGAGACAAGAGCTGCGCAAGTTGACCAAGTCAATTGCAGATTATATTGTCATTGTGAGGCATTGGTAAAATGAATACATGGTTATATTATTTAAGGAAATATTGAGTTATTTGTAACTTGAATTTTTTTTTATTTATTCTTCAGCATGAATGTTGTCTCTGCATAGGGGCGTGTATCCCTGGTGACAAGAAGTATCTTAGAGCATGAAAATTAATTGAACATCTCAAGTCTAGCGGTTGAGCACCAGATGGCTGGCTGAGCGTGTTTGTAGTGTAATGTTGTATGTATAAATATAAATATATAAATAGTGTAAGTTTACATTACAGCTAGGATCTTTACCGTTACTTTTATTGTTGTATAGCAAACCTATAAGTCATCCTCATCAACTAGCCAACATCTTCAACAACCACTAAAAGAGAAACAACTAAAAAAGAAACTTGCTTTTTGTGAAGGAGTGTATAACCTAACCCACAACATGAGACATTAAACCTTGAGCATGAAAAAACAGTTAAAGACAAGATTCTGTACGAGATTTCAAAAGTCTAAAAAGTTATTGAGATATTAAGCTAATGAAGAAACGATAATTATGCCACTATACCGGCTAACCTGTAGTTAATGCTGTTACTGAACTGTTTTTTCATTTTTTATTTTTCGTTAGCATGACTTGAACTGTTTATAGTAGTGGCTGTCATTGATAAGTCTTTGATAGAATAAAAAATAAAAAAATAAAAAAATAAAAAAAATAAAAAAATTCAGCAGCGCGCAAAGTGCGCAAATCGTGTTCAGTGCATTTACAACGTCATTATGCCGAATGCCCTAGCCCTGACGGTATTTTTCAAAGTCCCAAAAATAAACAAAAAAATACAAAAATAAAATAAAAATACAATAAATAAAATAAATAAAATAAATAAAATAAATAAATTATTAAATAAAAATATTAAAATGATAATAAATGTCAATAAATATCAAATCAGTTCCAACTCTTCATCTCTCTTTCTCCTCCCCTTTTCCTTTCCTCTTAAGCCCTCCAGTCGTTCAATTCCACACTCCACAAGCATACCTTAGATTCCGTATATATTAAATATATCGTCTCTTGTCCTAAATATCGTCTAATTCTCTTCAACATTTAGAATACTTCTCTGGCAACCTTTTTTTTTTTAACTTCTTCCCTTTCTTTTCACAACCATGGTCAGTCTTGTCCTATCTAATTTTTGCATGAGGTCTGCTCTTCTAGTCCTTCTCTTTAACACAGCCTGCCTGGTCTCTGCTATTCCTGTGGCTGTTGCTGACGAAGTTATTCCAGCGAAACTGCTGCCTTCTGACTGTTCAAAACTACATCAATGGCTGTCTCCACTTGAAATTCTGCTCATGCCTGCTAAAGAACATGAGAAACTGCATGAACCCTCTGAGAATAAGCAGGATGCTGTTGTCATAGTCAAGAGACAAAGTGAGCCTACTGCTGAAGCATCTGCCACCAACTCGTTTAATAATAGTACATCGGTAGCGACGTCAGCTTCCGAATCTTCTAGCGCAACAAGTGCCGTAGTGTCGTCTGGAATTACGTCCTCACTAGAGCCCGCTTCTACAACTGAAGTATCTAGTTCTGTATCAACTGAAGAAACTGGTTCTTCCACGACGTCAGAATCTTCTTCTACTTCTCAAGAAACTTCGTCTGTCTCTGAAACTACTACTGAAGAGTCTTCTACAACTGGGGAATCTTCAACTACTGAAGAGTCTTCTACGTCAACTGAAGAATCGTCTTCTTCAGAAGAATCTTCCACTTCTTCAACTGTCATTTCCACCAGCAGCTCTTTATCCACATTGGTAGAAACTGTTAGTAACCAGCATACCACTGCCACATTGACTCATGTTACCCTAGTTTTAGTCACTGTAACTCCATCCAAGCAATCCACAACGTCATCCCGAACAACCTCAGCTGGCCAAGGTAATGCCTCTTCGTCGTCTTCTAGGCAACAAAGCGCTACCTCTGCACCTGGCCTTCAAACCCAGCAGAATGGTGCTGGTCCTACGCTGAATCCCTTTCGATTCTTGTCTTCTCCAGGTGTTGTGACGCACCAAAGTGCTTTGCTTATTTCCATGACTTGTTTAGGTCTTGTGCTTTCATCTCTGGTGGCCTTTTAGTTGTCTTCACTGCTCATTTATCGTCTTTGGTATTTACTACTTTTTCTTGTACAATAACTGGTTTTATTTGGTCATTTTGTTTCTTGTTTCTATTTTGTTTATCTTATTGAATACTTTTGTTTTATTCTCCAATTGTTATTCTCCAATGGTCAGTCCTTTATTTTTCGTATTACTCTTGTCAAAATCTACATACATATATCATTATAATGTATTATTCATGAATATATAAAATTCATTATTTGAATGTAAGAAAAATTTGAGTCCAAGAATAGCATGGAATACAAGTCCGATATTGTAGAATGAAAATATTTTATATTGTGTAGCGTACTATGCGCCAATCCAAAGAGCATTAAACGTCTCCATGTATAAAAACCAACTATGCAGTGCACCATATTCACTAATACAAGACTACTCTTCACTCAACACTGTGAACTACTATCCTCGTATCGTTATGGATCTAATGCAATAAGCCCATTATTATACTAGTACTTTTGAACTAATTATGACTGGTAATATAATAATAATAATAGTAGTATTCACATTCATGGGAATGAACTACTTGTTTGAATTATAATATCAATTAAACTAAAATGAGAATAATCCGCTTGGATTGTATAGCACAAAATAAATAAATAAATATATATATAAAAAAATTATAGAAAACAAGATATCACAATATTAATCATTATAATCATACTCATTATCAAGAAGTAGCAACATGGCGATAGCATTTCCTCAGCCATCTTCGACGTCTCCACTCACCGCGCTCCTCGTCTAGATAGTCATAGGCCCATGCGCTGTCTAAATCCAGCTCTAAACACCGCAGTCCACGGTGAGAAACCCAGTCCTTGACTTTTGGGTCTATAGCCCAAGATGCATCATTACCGTCATTGTCAACCTCATCTTCCTCGTAGAAAAACCAGCCCTCCGGAGGCTGCACGTCGCTCAGAAACCTGGTGCCTGGTGGCCGGCTCATACTCATTCTTAGCGGAGACATGAGCTCATAAACAACAGGGGTAAAAACCCATGGAGTCCATTGCCTTGGCGTAAGACCTTGACGCTGAAGCTCAAAGATTTCAACCTCGCGCTCTTCTGGAGGCTCATCAATAATAATATCATCCGCTTGAAACTCTTTAAACCAATCCGCAACGCTACGGCGGTTTCGTGATTTCCAATATTTATTGTTAGTCTTTTTAGCCTTTTTTTGTAAAAGTGGATGGCATAGTGAGACCGCAATCCACGTCGAACCACATATAGCGATACTCGGTGGAATAAACGAAGCGACATAAACAACACTAATCAGGGTCATCAGCAAAACCAGGTACAACGCAGTTGCTTTTGATTCATGTTTAAATGACCCTATACCATGAATAAACTCTTCCAAGGCATCGATTGCACTAACCAAGGCCCCTAAGAAGTTTTGAAGATCTCGGATGCGCGCAACAAGCGCTCTTTCTCGTTCCTCCCGTTTCCGCTGGTTCTGTGTTTCAACGAGCTCTTGTACTTCAAATTCCTCAGCTTCGGCTTCAAGAAGGTCTCGTCGGTAGAATTTGGTTGGTAAGTTGTCTGCAGACCTCGGGTGGCGTTTGTCAAACCCTGGAGCCATGATTCCGGCCAACAAAAATATAATTGGCGAACACAGAATAAGCTGAGGGTACAGGCAAGTGTAGGTGAAAATACCAAGAACTGAAAGAGTAAGTGCCGGCTTGTGCCATGATAAAATATGGTAAAAGGTTCCCTGGATTTTCAGCAATATCCCAGCCCTATATTTGTTAGTAGACCAAACAACAAACCCACATGTGTATAAGCATTCAAGTATACCTAGCATTCAATTTCCGGATATTAGAAGCCAACAATGGCAATGAGAGATCTGGCTCGTTATCGGTATCATTAGGCGTAGCTTCAGCGCTATCTGGATCGTTTTCTGGAGCGTCGTGAATGTGTGATTCTTGATTATGGTTCTGCGATGATGATGAAAGCTCGGGAAAGTTGACAGATAAAATCTTTTCAATAATGCTATCAATTATATGATCCTTTGGTGTGTCTTCATAAAATGAAACGGGTATATCTGAAAAAAATGGGGTATGAATCTTTGGCTGACTGGCTGTTGTTTTGGTGGACGATGTTGCCGAGGTTGAGACCATCGTCTGCCGTGTGAATGATAAAAAGGAGCGCGTATTACTCATAGAAATCATGTCTTGAGATAGCATATATGAATTATTAAAAGTTCCTGAAGGTTGAAAGAGTAGCAGTAGGCGTGAAATAATCCTGATCTCTTCGAAAGGTTCGGCTCAGCCGATTAAAAAAAAAAGTCTTGAACGATCTAGTTGCTATGAAAGACGTCACTACTGGATTAAAGAGCAACACCCATTGAATCTTCTATCAGGGTCACTAATCAGACGAATGAAAGGTCCTTTGATGCGAGAAAGGATCAGTAATGAGAAAAAATTAAATAAAAAATTGTGATTGAATTAGACGAGGCCGAAATAAAAGTAATGTAAAAATAAAAAATTAAAATGAAGAAATGTAAAATGAAAATAAAAAAAATAAAAGTTTTTGTCCTCAAGATAGTAAAAGACAAGATAATGGGAAATCGATAGGAACTCAGGAACACAAAGAGTTTCACATCCAAAGAAAGAAGTCAGGGCATGAGAATGAATATCGAAACATTCATCTATGAATTTCATCTTCGTTATGACGGGTTTTGTCTAGTGGGAACTCGGAATCGCGCTCAGCTAGTTTTTCCGCAAATAATCACCCCTAAAGTTACTGTGAGGCACGTCCAGCCGAGGAAACAAACCACAAACACAGCTGATTATGATCCTATCTAGCCATTGACTGGGGCTGCTACTCCTTAAAGCCTCTTGACTTATATCTCCTCCCCGCGTGATTTTCAAGGATCAACAGGTCATCTTTTTCATGATATTCTGGCTCAGGTGAGTTGAGATCATAGCACACCTAACCTATCTCACCCCAACCACTCAGCTCCTACAGCTAACAGCGGTTCTTGAAATTCATATACTACTCATGAAATGCCCACCTAATCAACTACTCTCGTTTTTTAACTGGTATTTCTGGAATACTCCAGAACTCGCTTACAGTCCTTCTCCTTCAGAAGCATATACCCTATCCCTGATGGCTTACCTAATTCTTTCTCTTTTTTCTCATTTGAAATCTTCTTTGTGAACCTTGAGAGGGCCTCGATTCCATCAAACAATCCTATTGACAATGCCAGGACTAATTTCCATGGACAACGAAAACCAAGGACCAAGCCCTTCTGCTACTAACGCGGTGACCCCCAGTTTCCCACCTTTATACAAGTCTCACGTAGATAACTGCCGGTTTACGTCATGGCGCCAGCAATATCTCAGGTTATGCCCTAAGGCTCGAGTGATTCAACCATTACCAAAAGAATTTATTGACTACCTATTGGAAGACGGAATCGTTCTGCCACCAGAAGCCTTTCCTGCAACTTATAATATCGATGACGAGGCCGACAGTGACGTCAAATACGATGATGAAGATGATGAGGGTCAGCCAGATCCTTCGCTTAAATTTGCTGGCTTCCATAGTAAAGTGGCACAGACAATAGCTGATCTAGGTGGTGCTGTTATGCCTAAACTGAACTGGTCTGCTCCAAAAGATGCCTTGTGGATCAGTACTACAAATACCCTAAAATGCGTCAGCGCTTCAGATGTGTATCTGCTGCTGAAATCTTCTTCCTACATAGTACATGATCTGACTGAATCATACTCTGACTGCATTGACAACGAAATTGTGTCTTCATCTGAGGAGGATAATACAGTTAACCCTGACCAGACGTTTGAGCTAGTCCTAAGGCAGTGGGTAGCAATTAATCCTGCCCTTGAATTCCGGTGCTTTGTTAAAGACCGGTGTCTTATTGGTGTCACCCAACGAGACATGAACTACTTTGATTTTCTAGAACCTTTAAAAGACTCGTTTGCAGGCGAAATTGAGACTTTCTTTGAAGAGCATCTTCAAACCACTTTCAAAGACCCCGATTTTGTCTTTGACGTCTACATCCCTCGTCCCTACAACCGAGTATGGCTCATAGATATCAATCCATATGCACCTCGTACAGATACCCTTTTATTTTCTTGGGATGAGCTTTTGAATATTGATCATACGGATCCTGAGTTTGAATACGAAGTTCGGTTGCAAGATAAAGAAAACAGTTCCAGGAATTTTGGTGGTATGGATCATTCAGAGAATCATGTTCCAAAAGATGTAGTAGATGCAAGTCTATCGGGTGAAGGTATTGCCCAGCTGGCTCGCCAGTGGCAGAGCATGATGGCCATGCAAGATCCTGATTCAGGTTCTGATTCAGATTCATAGAATGAGTTTCATAATACAATTTAACGCTGCATTTATCTTATTTGAAAATAAGATGTATTTCTGTGAAAGAAAAATAAATTCGTAGATTTATGCTTGGTCTCTTCAGTATTAGCAATAACTCAAGAAACCATCACTGAGAAATTTTGTTGAAACATGTTGTTCTCTTTCTGGTCCTTTATATCCTTTGAGGTAGGTTCATTAGTTGCAATAATTATGATCCAAACTATGGCCTTGTTGATTCACGCAGTCCAAAAGTGTACATGGTATTGTTTGTTGCTCCATTGGTCTTCGTGACACCACCCTTCCACTTGATGATCTCGGTTGTAAATCAGGGCATTCAGTATCAATATAAAATAAATTAACCAATTTGTTTTTATTCTCATCTTAAATAATATTTCACATTATTTAAACATAACCATTAAAGCAAACTTCGTTTCAAAACACTAACGCCTTTGGCTTACCCAAACACTGCTACACAAAAATTGAAAGCCATGAATTTTCCAAAATCAATAATGAGCAATGATTACAGCTATATTCCACCAACCACTTCACCCATGAAGTGGTGAACCTTTTTCAAGAGGAGCAAAAAGGCCTGTTATTGATATCATTATTATTAGTTCTTGCTCTCAGGTGTAATTTAATACTTACCAATTCGCTGAATATTGGCAATTGATCGCATTTTTCGATTCATGTTATTGGGTCCAGGAAACTCCTGAATTTTTCCAACTTTCTCCCCATCTGAATGAAATACTAAAGGGCGATACGCAGGATCTATCATGAAGTTAGCTAATAGTTTAGGTTAAAATTAGGATTGTACTTTGATCCATAACACTGGAGTTTCTAAACTTCTCAATCAAGCACTCTTTGCCCTGAGTAATTATTATCGTTAGTTCAATGAGTTGAGCCAATTGTTGCTTTACTTATATATTAGCATAAGAGATATCGCAAATTTTTTCGGAATTAAATCGGTTCCTAAAAACATTAGCAAACGCCTCTTGAATTTGGAAGGGTCACAAACCATTTAGTTCCTGAGCGATGCTTGGAAAACGTTATAATGTGTTCCGGAGCGATAAATGAAACAAATGCATATCCAACACTATTTTGTTAGCATATTCTTCTCCTGGGTATCATTCTGCACTTACTTGCACTTGTTGGCAAAATCGATTCTCAAATCTATTTGGTGAGATTAATTGTAAAATTAAATCTGTAAACTTACACAAAAAGTCGTATGTGTTTTCGTTTGTAACATCAATATATTCTTTGAGCATTTGCTGGTCAACCTTATTAGGGATATTTCGCAACATTAAAGTGGTTCTTGTATCTAGCCCTAATGCAATGCGATTCAAGTCAACTACATTGTTTTTCGGTACGTCGGCCTTTGTGACGATGCTTTGACGAGTTTGATCCCAGTCACAATTCCGACTCTCCAGGTTGTGAAAATCCAAGCTTCCGTGCTTCAAGTTATCCTCCAGATTGCCATTGGTATAATCCATGAGCGATGATCTCAAATAGTGGCTTTCACTACGCTGGTTCCAAATCGTATTATTAGATCGATTGGAAAATGTAAGTTTAGCTTGGCGTGAGGTCAATACATTTTCCTTATGGCTTGAAAAGTCTGACATCCCTGATGTTTTTATATCGACATAATGAGATGCCATGATAAGTGCATTCTAAACTGTTAGTTAGTCTCTCAAAAACTGCAGTCACTCACTTCAAATATAGTTCCGTTCAATTTTGAAATGACGTTGATGGATACTCTAATGTCAAAAAAATCGCAAACAAACCCTTGGAGACCGTAATAATCATTCCCGTTAGCCAAATCGTGAAATGAAGCCACTTCCCCTAGCGACTGAATAAGATCAAACAATTTTTGTTTTTGAAAAGACAAGCCGCGCCCTGGAGAAGTAATTAATACTTTTGATTTGTTTGCCATAGATAAAGGCTTGAAATTCGCCGAAATTCCCCAACTCTCTGTTAGCCTTGACCAATGTTTTGGAAAATCGTACTTACCTCCTCAGCTTTTTCAACAAAAATATAATCTACTTGGATATTTATAATTTCAGCTTTCTGGAAAGTCTGGAAAGCTTTAATAGCGGATCTTAGGTCGTAAAATGCATAAAGCGATGTGCCATGGCTTCGGATATTTTCATGTTGAACATATAAAATGTCACCAAATGCCTAAAACTAGTTAGAACTTGTGAAATTTCCTAGCTTTGCTTCATTTTCACCCTGCATATCTTTGTTATCGCACTTCCACAGACGGTGGCAGGGATATTGGAAAATCTGAGAATGCGAGATTTGCTGAGATGTGCAAAGTTTGAATGATGGTTAAAAGAATAAGCATGTACATCAAACGATTGTCGCTCATATGAAATTGAATTTTGACTCAATTTTTGGAATTTGTCAGGAACTCTATTATTAATTTTGGCAGAAGGAAAGGAGTCTCTAGAAGGGGATTCTAATGTCATCACAGGAAGTCGTACTTTAATTGAACAACTTTCAGCCTTTTGAAGAAAATTATCTAGAAGCTTGTGATCTTTTCCAATAAAATTATCTTGAGTTCTTTCATTAATGCTGCAATTTTCAAGTACTGATTCCAGAGTTAGTGCACTAAAATTCCACTTATCATTTATTGTCTTACGTGTAGAAAGCTTTTCAGATATATCATCTAGCGATTGCAAGTTGTCTCTATCCAATGGATAATTTTTCATTTCTTGAGGAGGAGAATTTAAAAGGCTTTGAGGGATGCCTCTTTCAAAAACAATTGAATCATCGTCAGTTTTATCCGTATTCGGGTCTGTTTCAGAAGATTCTCTTCTAGTTAAATCCGACGAGCTTTGTCCCGAGGCTGTGGAACGAAGAGAATCAAAAGCTCCTGTAGGCAAACTATAATCACTGGAAAAGCCATACTCTTGGTAATGAAAAGATTTTTCCAGCTTCCAACCATTTGAGGATTCAAAATTCTCAGTCATTATTAGATTTTAACAATACAACCTTCAATCAAAACTTTACCACACAGGTAATCAAAAAAAAGCACTAGTGGAAAAGATGGCTTGACTTGAAAAGCTTTTACAGCAAATGATTGAAATAGTAAGAATAAGAAGAAATGAAGACCTTCTAAAAATTTCGAGCTATTTATAAGTCTGTGGAAGACAGAAATAAGCAATAGTGTCATTTCGTTTGTGACGTTCCATTTGCTGTGTACAAGATCTGCTGCTTTTGTTTCTTTACGTTGAATTTCGGATTTTGATGATTTGGTATTATGGATGAATATATTTTTACAACATTGATCTAGTAACGGCTTATGTCTTTAATTTTTCACTCCAATTTTTACTCAATCTCTACGTCTCTTCTTCCACTAATTTGCTTCATCTCTTGTAGACTTCAAAATGTCAAGATCTAGTATATTTCCCACAGAATTGTCATTGTCAACACTAAATGGTCAAGAGCCTACTTTAACTAGAGACCAGGAATTATGCGAAAACTCAAATCGCCCGACAAAAACAATATTAGCCGTTCAATGTAGAGACCACAAGATAGGATGTGCTGTATTCACAAAGGAGTTCAAAAAGCTTGATTGCTTTCTAGACATGAATTTTTCGAGTTTTGACATAATTAATGAGTTTAAAGAACTTTATGCAAAGAGTTGGTTTTTGTTTCATGATTCCAGATATGTTGTATGTTGTTAACTAGTACAAGTCCTTGCTCAGGTGAACCCTAGTGTTGTGCTCATCCCTACGAGTTTTCCCCAAGAATTTGAGAAATTAGTTTATGACAAGGATGATGCTACCGAGTATGAAGTCAAGCTCAGACCATCTCAAGAGTTTTCTAAACAAAATGCTATTTCAAAGATGGAAAATGCTTTAGCAAGCAATACAAAAATCTTTCAGCCCAGCTATGAGCAGACCGTAGCTCTATCCAAATCTTGGTTGAGGCAAAACGATCCAACTTCCAGAATTGACCTCAGTCCTTTTTATTCTTCATTTTTTATTGATGGAAATGATCTTGGAGTATGGTGTTGTTATTCAATATTAATAAGTTTCCTAACTTGTTTTGAGGCCGAATGTATCGGATCACTTGTGTCTCTTTTTGAAGCAGAGGAAGGAAGTTCATTTGACAGCTCTATATCTGCATTTGAAATAGTCTCTTTGTGAGTATCAGTACCACCTTTCCAATTTATGTCTAACAAATATCAAGTAACGATATTATGCTTATCAGTAATGATTGCATGTACTCTCTCAAAATATTTGAAACTAATGCCCATCCCAATTTTCACTCTTCTGAGAAAAGTCAAAAAGTTAAGGCTCTTTGTTTATTTGGTAAGAGTGTTTCTGTTATTTAGATATTCACTGCTAAACCTGTCAGATATTTTGAATCAGACATGCTCCTCAATGGGCCAGAGTTTAATGAAAAGTTGGTTTTACCGGCCTTCCACAAATCTCAATATCATTGAATCACGTCAGGAGTTTATAAGTATTCTCATTGATCCTAGAAATTCTGACTTATATAAAGAATTCAGAAAGTCACTGAGAGGTATTAAAAATATTCCACGGATTATCATTGATATTGAAGTTGGGAGAGCAAAACTCGAAGATTGGAATGGATTGCTTACATTTTTTAAATCTTTCATAATACTAAAAGAAAGTGTAAGTAAGTTAATTGGAGGTACCGCTACAGAGTTATATCATCACTTTCAAAGTACTCTTCCTGTTACAGTCATTCGTCAAAATATTCAAAATATTGAAGGCATTATAGATTTTGAGCTCTCTTTACTTTTAAAACGAATTGTGGTACAGAAGCATGTTGATCCAGACCTGGACAGAGTTCGTGATATTTATGATCGAATTGAAGAAGTACTTTCAGCTGTGGCAGTAGACATTTTTAAAGGAATTGGATGTCTTTCACAGCCAATTAATGTTATGTATTTCCCCCAACTTGGCTATTTGATTGTATTCGATAATACTTTTGAGGAAGAATCTAAGCCATTGGCGGACCAAAAGATATGGGAGTTCATTTTTTCTACTGATACACACAGCTATTTTAAAAGTGAAGAAATGAGACAAATGGATAAAGAATACGGAGATATATACGGTATTATATGTGATCATGAAATTGAGATACTACAAACTCTTCAAGAAGAGTGTCTAAAGAATACAGTCGAGATTTCGCGTGCTTGCCATTTGTGTGCTCAACTTGACTGTCACTTGGCATTTGCAGAAGTAGCAAGACAGCGCAATTATACCAAACCAGAAATGACACACGAAAAAGTCTTAGATATTCAAGAAGGGTTACATCCAATCTATGA
Source organism: Geotrichum klebahnii (assembly GCA_030570935.1). Lineage (NCBI taxonomy): Eukaryota > Fungi > Ascomycota > Dipodascomycetes > Dipodascales > Dipodascaceae > Geotrichum > Geotrichum klebahnii. Next base: position 138,538 of record JAJLWW010000054.1, read on the forward strand.
GCATATTCTGGACACTTTCATTGCAAATAACACAAGCCTAATGGAAAACAACGAAACTAAAAGTATCATGCTCTTAACAGGAGCCAATTACTCTGGTAAAACTGTTTACTTGATGCAATCCGCCCTTATTGTTTATATGGCGCATTTAGGTAGTTTCGTGCCCGCAAAGAGATCCAGAATTGGAATAACAGACAGAATTTTATCTCGGCTTTCCAATCGAGAGTCCGTTTCAAGGGTAAACTAATGCCTTTCAATTAGAAAAATCTAACTATTGTTAGGTTAAAAGTTCATTTATGACAGATCTTGAGCAAGTTTCATCCATATTTCGGCTAGTAACTCCATCAAGCCTTGTGCTCGTAGATGAGTTTGGAAAGGGCACAGATGTTTTAGGTAATTCTTTTTTCTTTTCATTTTGCACAGAACTAACAATTGACACGTCTAGATGGAGCTGCTTTATTTGGAGCAATGATTCAATATTTTCAATGTCTGGGGAATTCATGTCCAAAAGTCCTTGCTTCAACACATTTTCATGGTAATTATAATGAGAGCTATCATTTGCAGGCAAAATTTCTGAGACAAGGAAGAATTGTTAGAGCAGAATATAATCAACCACGACAATATAAAGCTGGCACATATGCAAGTACTTTTAAGTGAAGAACTTGATGGAAATAAATCAGGACCTATTACCTACCTCTACAAGCTGAAAGATGGAAAAGCTTTCTCAAGCTTTGGGATAAGGTATGCTGTAATTTTATACTAACTTATTTCACTAATATCGATTCTAGTTGTGCATCTCTTTGTGGCATTGATGATGAAATAACTTTAAAAGCTCAGCTATTTTATGACGAATTAATCAAAGGTGAAGATATAAGTCGGCATTTCATGACTTTTTCGGAAGCGGAAAGTTTGAAACTAAAAAGAGCTGTAGGTGCCTGGTTTCAATTGCTGTTCAATTTACTAATAATATGGAACAGAGTGTATGCGTTAGAAAATTTATTGGGGAAAACATTAAAAACGTACGTGATGTGCATAGGTTTTTGCAATCACTAGTTCACAATGCTTGACTGTTAGTGTGGGCACACAAAACCATTGCTCCAGCTTTTCCATGCTAATGGTGCAGATAACTCCATAAGATGATATTTATCGTTCACCTCATCCGTGATAATAATTCTCTTTCTATTGGTTTTTTAAGTGACTTATCTTGGATGTAATAGCCTTGTTAACTCAATTTGTCTACTTTCATAGCACGATATTTGTGTCCATACCATTTTGCTTGCACAATAATCCAAACCTAGGCAATAATTACAACTTGACTTCCAAATATAACTCACAAACTATAAAGTATTTCTAGAATATTGCTATAGTGTATGACTAGAAATCAAGATAAGCTCTGGTAACTAATTCAGAAATAAATGAGAAAGTGCTTCTCTCGTTGGATTTTAAAAAAAAATGAACCAAAAGAAATGTGAACAGCAGTACCCATATAACACTCTCCATGCATGGACCGGCTGAAGCTTCCTACTCGACTTTCATATCACTGTAAACCAATACCTTCGTAATTAACGTAAACCCCAATAACATTAACTAATATTTAAAGATAAAAAACCAATATAATTGTATATATAAATAAACAGCGCAGTCCAAGATATTAAACTAATAACAAAAATTATACAAAAAACAAACATACCAGGCATTCTACTGGCAAACTGGTAAGACCAAAACTCCTTAAGAAACTACAAAAATTAACTGAAATACTCGAATTCGTCCCAATAGTCTCTCCAAAATAGGTCTGGGTCTTGCCACTGGTTTTCATCTGGATAATTGAAGTTTTCGTGCTGGGTCTCATCTTTCTTCAGTGCATTTTCATTTATACCAATTGAATAATTCGGGTGGTTGAGAATATCATTGCATACACCAGAACTGGAACTGCCATCAGGTAGTTTTGTAAGAAAAAAATCCAGTTTTATATCTCCTTCGAAAAGAGATGAAGGGCTGTTTCCAGAATGTGTAACCATGATATTAGATGAACTCCCTTCTGCAGAACTTTCAGGAGTTTGAGGGAGTGTTACCGAAGTTGTAGTTGTGTTAAAATCAATTTCTTCAAAATTGGGAGGCGAAGGTTGCTTGAAGTTACTTGAAGGTAATACAACAGTTTCCTCACGATCAATATCAGTATTGTTATCAGTATATTCATATGTAAGCACTTGCGATTGATGTAAAGGGGATACTTCTTGTTGGTCTATTATCCTTTCTCCTGGAGTCGTTGAAACATACTGTAAGCTAGGGTTAAGATATTGGATTTCTTGAATCATCTGGGCGTAAGTGATGTCTCCTCGAAAGAACTTGGCCGTCCATTCCCCTAAAAGATAATTTTTTTCCAACTTCTTTAAAAATGCGCCAATTTTGCCAGGCCTAGTCAAGTGGTTTTCATCATCAGCAAGAGAATTTATTATACCCAAAAGCCACTCCTTGCTTATGAGAGTATTACCAGCAATGATTGCAGCAAATACTTCCCGAAGTACAAGATGCTCCAGGGCTTGACCTTTGTGTGAGGTATCTCTTTTAGTGCGCTTCAAAATGGGAGTTTTTTTTAGTAGGTTTTCTCTCGCGGATTTCCAGTTTGTTTGTATTTTGGAAGGCCTCCCGGCTTGTCCTTCTTGCTTTATAGATATGTCATTTTTCTTTAAAATCCCAGATATTGTAGATTGCTTTGGCCGCCAACTGAGCAACCTCTGTGCATAGTTTTCAATCTCAAAGTCGGAAACTGGGTAGTTATTAACCACGAAATAGCATATTTTCAACTTGTCTGCTGGATAAATTATCCTCTCGTGTACTTCCGCCATATTGATGATCAATCAGTTGAGGATTATCACAAAAGAATGGGGATTTTGGCAAATTGTGTTTAACTGTGTTGCTTAGATAGTATCACGAATACCACGAAATAAAAGGACTTGATAACTATTTTAACTACGAAAAATATATTGTAAAAAAAAAATTGATTGAGGTCAAGAACAATAGTTTAAATTTATACTTTTTGATTATTGTGTTAGAGAAAATGATTATTGCGATAAGGACTGCGTTGAAAATAAAAATTGAGCAATTTATCGAAAAAACCGACCTCGGTGAGGATTGAACTCACGATCTCACGATTAACAGTCGTGCGCCTTAACCAGCTTGGCCACGAAGTCCCAATGAATATTTGATATATTTTGAACAGTTTCCTTGTCCCTGTAAAGTATTTAATTTTACCAAATTTGTCCATATATAGTCTCCCCGACTTCAAGGCTCCAGGTCCCGACCAGGTAACAGGACTCACTCTCAAGCGAGCTTGGAACAACAAAGACTTCAAAACGAGATTTACTGAAGTACTCAGTGCAGCTGTGAGCCTTGGGTATCACCCAAAAATCTGGCGCACCGGGTCTATTGTGGTTCTCAAAAAGCCTGGCAAAAAGAACTATG